>NW_019775504.1:208550-238086 GCF_001039355.2 Lingula anatina
AAAAAATAATAATAAGTAAATAAATAAACACAAATAGAGTATATATATATGTTCCTTTCATACACGCACACATACCCACGTACGCACAACACTCATACTTGGTCACTGCTAATATGTATATTATCCTTGCATTACACAGTTGTGTTTACAAAAATAGACTAATTAGTTGTCTGTCCATTTCACTCAAATATAGTAACTTCATCTCTAAGTGCCTGCTGATTAACAAAACAAAATTAAATAAAATATAATAGAAAACTTAAACCCAAAAGATAAAGAAAGGGATGCTACTGCTATTCCCCTTCAACAAAAAGTGGTAACCATTGTGCCCATTGTTTAACAAAGTTGTCATATGTGCAAGATCCATGACGCAAAGCAATATTTTTTTCAACATGATACATAAATTTTATGTAACCCAAAAGACCTTGAAAGCTTGGGGTCTTTTTTTGTTTCAGGCACTTGTAAATATATAGTTTTCCAAACATAATAAGTAAATTAAAATTTTTACTTTCCGTTGTGCATTTTATTCCAAACAAGATTTTATAGTCATCGAGATCCAAATTGACATTAGTTTTTTCGAGTATATGGTCTTGAAACTTATTCCAAAGAGGACGCACAATGTTGCGCAATGTTGTCATCTTACCATTAACGTATGGTTATTTTTTATTGACTTGAATTTGAAATCTATGCCAAATTCCAAAATGGGCACATTTTAATGATAAAAATATTTGTACTGTATATTAATTTATTTATAAAAAATATCTAAATTCGACACTATTTGACCACTTACACTGTATTTACCGTAGAGGTTTGTTGCTGACCTGTCAGAGGCTCAATATTTGTGCATTGATGTGTAAAAATTATATTTTGAAAGATATGGTAAGAATTGTTGTACTGGATTGTACATGAAGTTTCAGCTTATTTGATCCTGAAAGTTGAATAATCGCTAATTCATTCATAATCTATGATTTGATTTTTGGTACAGATAGCAGTACCATTTTCAAAATGAAAAAATCTTTATGTGATGGCTTCCAACAGCCACCTTCATTATATGAATATTATAAAGAAAAATGAAATATGCTGTTTAGTTCCTCGTGTTAATATCTTTCATATGGTTAGTCTCTTCCAATGGAGTGTGCTTTTTATTTTTTCATTGGACTATTTTTCTTTCATTCTTTTTCTCTTAAAGGCGCATTGATAATGGTTGCATATCCATTTTAAAGCATTATGACATTTCTATTCAATCTGATACATTTTCATGGAGATCATCTTGTATTAATATCTCTGCTACAGTGGCATCTCTCTTGGTTGAATGAGAACTTCATTGACCGCTACATCTTTTGGTTGCTTCAAGGCATATATCACTGCACGGGCAGCATCCTCTGCAGTCAGTTTGATACCCTCATCCATATATCTAAAGCGTCTCTTACACTGAAAAGTTTAGATAAAATAATCCTTAAATTTGCGCTTTTTTAGGTTGAAAATTTGACTTACCAAATGTCCTTGCTTAAGCTGAAGCAGATTTTAAACCTTAAAGGAAGGACTACTATATGTAAATAATTAATGAAAAAGCATGCAAACTTCTTTTCAGACATTTTTCTTGTAAAACTTTGAGAAAATGTATCTAAATAAAGAGAGTACGAGTTTTTTAAAATTTTGATAAGCATCAAATAACATGAACATGCGTCTCATCTGAGCCATTATAGATGGAAAAAATTCTGAATAAGAAATCACGTCTACAAGTTTATGAAACGGTGATGGATTTTGTTCTTTAAATTTTGATGTAATTCAAGGTTACTGAAATAGTTCTTACTTCATCGTCCATTTTGGTGACTCTTTCAGCGAGTCCAGGTGTGTCCACTGGCCCCGGTTGGACGCTGGTCACCTTGACTCCATCATGACACACCTCTTGTCTCAGCGTATGTGACATCCCTTCCAGGAAATGCTTAGTTCCAACATATATTGCCAAGCCTTGTAAAGGCTGAAAACACACCGCAACAGAATATTGGTATCAATTAGTCATAAACCGAATTTAAGCTTTCTTTTCACAAGAGAAAAAACTCTTAAAAATCAACTGAATCTAAAAGGCATTCAGCCACAGCTACATCTACACAGCTTCAAGCCAGTGCGCATGCGGGGATTCATGCACCACCGCTGCCCCCAATTCCACGACAAATAAAGTGCCGTTTTTACAAAACAATTTAGCCTGAAATTTACCTGGTCACTTTTAGACCAAAATTTTGTTCTACCCCATTCGAAATAAATACTCATCGGACACAAATCATGTCTTTCGTATTATAAAGCAAATGCAGTATTTCATTCAAATGGCAGAAAACCTTATGTACGACCAATTCTCGGGTAAAATTCCATTATAATACAGGCCCCTGTCGCCTCACTCCTTGGGCAACATCCTAAAAGTGACCATGCGCAAAAGTGATTTTGGTAACACTCACGTAAACGTTTTCACATCCTTTTTACACAAATTAGTATAAAATTATTTGATACGTCATTTGCTATTTCAAGGCACTTGTACCATGATAAAATGGTAATGATGGAATTCCATGTGACCAATTCTAATAATTACCATTCTGCCGGCATCTGACGACACGTTGACAATATGCCCGCTTCTTCTCTCACACATACCACTTATCACTGCTCCGATACAATTAAGAACGCCCTGAAAAATAGTTCATAACATCTGGATATACTTGACTCATATTAAACTATGTTAAATACTTTTAAGTGCATGCTATTCTATGCACTTGTAAAGAACTCTAGAATGTATGAATAAATAAACTAGAAAAGCACTCAGAGAGCGCAGACATCTGCCAAGGCAGCTAAGTGGTTCATCTAATGTCGTTTCACCCCTAAATTTTCATTTTATAATGATTTAGTTTTTTGATTTTTGATTATTGATTGATTATTAATCCGGATCATCACCAAAAGCTAATCATGTGTTCCTTGCCCCACTTCTGACAGTTCCTGAAAATTTTATCAAAATCGGTCCATAACCTTTTCTGTAATGTAGCATTATTATTTTTTTGATGTTTGACTATTGATTATTGATCCGGATCACCACCAAAAACTAACCATTTCTAAGTTAACCCATTTCTGACCTTCCCTGAAAATTCCATTGAAATTCATCCGTAACTTTTGGAGTAATGCTGATGACAAACAGACAGACAGACAAACAAACAAACAGGAGTGAAAACATAACCTCCTTGGATTATCTATTCTCAAGAATTATGTTTGCATCAGGAATCTTCTTTTTTGACATAAGTTTATCACATTCCAGTGCCTTGTTGCTACATGTTCCCATGTCGAATATTAAAGTAGATTACAATTCTCATTTTTAGGTTAAGACCAACTGCAGACTGAATGTCTTTTGAAAACTTCAAATTTAGTTTTCAAGGCTCCATTCACTAACTAGTCCGAGGGTCGAATATGGCGACCCACCACAAAGCTTGCCATCTAATCCGCTAATAGACACTGAACAGATATTCCGTGGGGAAGTATTCAAGTGGGTCGGCCATATTTGACCCTCGGACTAGTTAGTCCCCTATTCTGAATGGGACCTAAGCCTATTTTGACATCAAAATATTAGTTTTACCTTAATGTTAACGTCAACTATCTCTTCCCACAGGTCTTCTTTGGCATATTTCATGAAAGTGTAGTGCCACACCCCGGCATTGTTGACAAGAATATCTACCGGACCAAATGTGTTCTCTGTCTGCCTTATCATTTCTTTGACCTTTAAGTAAGCGTGAAACAATCTTTATTATACAAAATTGACGGAATACTATGTTTTGAATATCCCTTTATAAATTAACTGCTTGTAAATATCCTGTTGACTGTTTGGAAAGTTTGGAGAGAAAGAGAGAGAAAGATGTGGCCCGATGCTCAAAAATCATACCTCACTTCTTTTGGTTACGTCACATGTCACAGCGATCACAACGCCGCCTTCTTTCTCGATTGTTTCTTTTGTCTCCAATAACAGTTTTTCTCCCCTGGCTACTAGGACAACTTTGGCGCCCTCTGCTGCCAACATTTTAGATATGGCCGCACCAATCCCAAATGAAGCCCCTGCTACCACGGCTACCTTGCCAGATAGAGGATTGTCTTCTGAAAAAGTTCAATGCATCTAAAAAATTCAAAAGCTTATAACAGGCATTGCTTCTTCACAGATGCTTATTTGGAAAATATGGAGATCGAAGTAACGCTTTAAAAAATGTTTGTTGTATGACTTCTTTTTCCGCCACGTATTATTGTTTGCTTAATAAGGCGAATTCAGTTAAAGCACTGATGTCACAATTACACTGAATAGATATTCAAAGATACTAAAACACGATAAAAATCTTTGTTTTCATTTATTAGTCGGAAAAGTAGGGAAATAATCAAAGAAGAATGATCTGGAAAAATATTCCATATAAAATGTCAAGTTTGTACATATGGGGACTAGGAGGGAGGGTTAACAAAGTGTAGACAACCACTCTCTGAAGAAATAACGAGGTCACATTGTGATTTGTATAGGAAGGTGTGCAGATATCTAAAAGAGACAAGCCGACTTTTTACGTGACTTGTACATGTATTTAAGGTCGTCTACAGAGGGGTCACAATAGATCCCTGCATGACAAAACCCGGCGTCGTAAGAGACCCTCTTAACCCTCTTAACATTCCTGTGAACAGACATATTATAGGTGAAGTTGCCCCCACTTTCGAACGCTGAGGTCATAGGTGCAATAAATAAACTTTAATTCAGATGTGATAAGAATATTGACCATATTACAAAGAAAACGCATCTAACATAAGTGGATAAAAAAGAGTTCTAAACGTGCGCACGCGCGCATGTGAGAGAGAGTGAGGGATGAGAGGGCACATAGAGGGAAGTCAACCATTCCCCGAAATAAAAGAAGCAATTCAACTCTACCTTGCTTGTTGGTTTGATTTGCCATAATACTGCAGTTTCTTAAGAAGACAGGTTTTGTATGGAAAGTGGTGACCTGGTGGATTGACTCTGAGTGACGAAGTACTCCCTGCACTACTGGTATATAAGGCTGATTATGGGTGAACTCTAACGCAATATATTTTATATAGATATACTGAGTAAGCTTACGCGCACAGTGTAAATAAGTAGGTCAATATTAAAGTACACCTGTGGTTACGTGATCTGTAAACATTGAGGGTCCCATTGGGGGGGGGGGGGGGTAGTGATCACAGTTCACGGGGAATCATAAATTCACAAATTACAGGAAATGAACCTTGCAAATCACAATCACAAGGTAAATAACAAAAAAGTTCTTCCACCAAAATTAATTGGATATGTTCAAACACAGTATGCTGAAGCTTTTTAAACTGGGTATATACAAAACAGCTAGATCTAATATTTAAATAAACCATGTTGCTTGCGTTTTTTCCTCTTTGCTCATACATGTATTTAAGTGAATGATCCGATGTCTCTGTTAAAATGGTATACTGTTACAGAGATAGATTTACAGCTACTTTCATACATCATATACACAAATTAACAATACGGCAGTCTGCCCACCCCAACCCCATCAAATTTTGACTTCCCGTCTAAGGAAACTGCGGTTGGACTTAACTTGTATGTTACCAGGGTTTGACTGAATATTGACTTAATATTATGCACAGTGATTGTTTTAATTATTTTATTTTAATTATTTTATTCGCATATGATAGAAATCACAGTACGAAGAACACAAAGGTTTACATGTGTAGGCCTACATGATAAGGAATAGCAGAAAAGCTATTTAAAATGATGAAGAAATTGCATTACATACAATTTTTCAAAATTACAGTAAGTATCATACTAATACCAACAACAATAACCATTATATATCATTCTTTTCAGTGTAAGAACCTCTACGGTACCTTCGAAGCTTACTACAGATACTGCCGCTAGAGCTGTTATACATGTATATGCCTTGAAACAGCCGACAGATACAACAGTCAATGAAATGCTCATCATGCCACAAGAATTTGCTATTTAACTAAGTTATATCAACTAATACTACGGAAAATGCATTGAATTCGGACATTAAATTCTCAAATCTTGGAGTGCCAGTAAAAGATGGAGAAGAACCCTTTCATAGTTTGAGATCACCGAAAATAATAGTGTTGTACACTAGCTGTGGTTTTGGGACAATTAAACAGCTTTTTGTATTTCAACCCGAATAAGCCTCACCTTTCAACCTTCAGTGGGTCCCGAACTCAACGCCAAGGGTCGGCTTCGCATCCGCAGTCTGTAATTCCTAAAATAACGGACCAAAAATCCTGGATCCGCCCCTATTCTTCTACTGTAAATATTGGGGCAAAACCATAGACAGAATATCGACAAAATATCGGGAATGATGACATCATATCCTTTCTACCAGCTCCTAATGTGGAAAGAAAAAATGAAAGATTGTGATTCACATAACTACCAGACCAAAATTATTTAATAATTATCAGAAAATGTAAGTTGGTTTGGTTGCTTGTCTGAAGTACATTATCTGGTGTGTTGTTAATCTACCTCAAAACCTATACTGAAAATCCTTTCGGTGAACATTCCTCCTACATAATCCTAGCCCGGTTTAACATAAAGCAAGCGTTTATTATATCTTTAAAAGTAATACATCTCTAGATCTATTTATTCATGACATTTTTCGGTGTGAAATGCGTTACTAAAATTTTTGGAACGCACGTCCCATTGCATTACTTGGGAGCCTCGTCCAACGGAAACTGAATCCTATAGCAATGCATGCCCTAGGACTTGCATTCCCATTCCCAACTAGCAAAGAAAGTATTTTTTCGGGAAATGCCTTTGTGTAATGTTAGACCATCTTTTTAAGTGATTTGATGACAGACATTTTAATTAGTACAGGAGGTCAAGCTTTTTAGCGCCTTGGTGACCCTTGGAAATATCTGTAGTTAAAGGGATGTGTGTGTATATAGTTTGACACTGCAGATGAAACGTGTACACGTATCATTTGATGATATGCCTTTTATCAGAATACATATATATCAGAATGACATGTATGTTTTTGCTTTTGCAGTGCTTGAGTAATAGTGACAAGTGTTTACAACTCCTTGTGATGTGAAAATTGAAATATGATATACGCAGACTCTCCATATATAGGCACTTTGAAATTCAGCTGAGCAGTGTTTTTCATCTAAGCACCCTTTTGGTCTCTTATCTGAGATAACGTGGCACCTGCAAGGTTGGCTTGGTTACTGAATTTCCCATGCACTTTGATTATTTCTATTAGCAGGTAGAAGTAGAAAGCATGTGCTCTTCCTACATGCTATAATGCCTCCACTGCTTATCCAATTTTTAAATTAAAACTCGACCTGACCTCGTATATGCTCTTCAGATGAATTTTCTAAAGAAATCTAAAACCAAAAAGGCCACAGCACGTCTTTTTAAGCAACATTCCTGAGCATAATCCATTGGACCTCGGTACCTCGGCACAGATATTCATTACTTTCACACCTGTATATATCAATGGGTAATGTACATCAACAGATGTTTTGAAATTCAAACCACACATGGCCCACTTAATTGGCTTTTTATGTGCGTCCGTCTACTCTGCGTTGTACCACGTCAGCCTTTCATATTAGCGGTGCAACGTCCAGGGTTAATTTTATTCCCTCCGCCTCTCGGTCCCTTCACCAGGTCACCGCTTCCTATACAAAACCAGTCTTCTGCAGGACCTGGAGTGCAATGGCGACGCAAACTGGCAAGCAAGGCACAGGTGCGTTAACAGATTACTTCAGCAGTGGCGGTTTTAGAGCCCCCCTTCTGTTTCTGAAAAATTATCACACCAATATTCCCCTCTTGAAATGAGAGTTTTGACCAGCTAAACCTTAGTTCTAAATCGTACCAAAGGGCACTGTTTGCTCTCCATATCACCAAAAAGTTTTCGGGGCCTTTGAGCAGGCCCCGAACCCTACACTAAAGGGGCGATGGTCGGTTTCGGATCCGAGGCTTGACGTTCCGGACCCCTCCCCCTTTAAATAATCCTGGATCCGCCGTTGTTCAGATCAGGGAATGGTTGGCTATCCTCTGCCAGCACCAGGTCTTATAAACGGATTAGGTGTTTGCTGGGGTGATTTGTCGATGGGATACGTTAACTTGAGAGTTTGTGCTCCAAAGCTTTATGCTTGAGTTAGCAAACAGCAATTATCGTTTACAAGGCCTAATTACGTACCCCCCCCCCCCACCCCACTGCTTTAGTAGGTTGGAAAATGTGAATTGCATTGATTTATAAGAGGCTGTGATAACACCAAGTCCAGTTTAGGCTCCTGTTATCGTGGTTATCATGTCCTTCAGTTCTATTATTATTGTTATCATTTGTTGAAAGGATGGGAATTATTTTACGTACTATACATGGACGTTATTTATTTGTATGAAAATAAAGTGTATACCAGTCTGTAGAATGGTTATGTCTTACGCATTGCCCTCTGACGCTGATTATTATTTTTATTTATTTCTCCCAATTTTGTCAGCGGACAGTATCTGCATCTACGTCTAACAAACAATGAAATATATGCATCCATTGGATTTTCCAGAAGACAAGCCTCTATTTGGCAAGGTTGCCGTGGTAACAGGGGCTTCATTTGGGATTGGTGCGGCCATATCTAAAATGTTGGCAGCAGAGGGTGCTAAAGTTGTTTTGGTAGCCAGGGGAGAAAAAATGTTATTAGAGACAAAAGACAAAATCGAGAAAGAAGGTGGTGTAGCAATAGCCGTGAAATGTGATGTGACAAAAAGAAACGAGGTACAAAAGTGGCTTCCGTCCTTCTCTCCGTCCATCTCTCTCTCAATGCTGTATTCTTTAATCTGTTATATGTTATATATTGCTAATCTGAACTTTTAAGATAGTAAAAATACAACATCATGCATGGTTACATCTTGTATTTCATAGTCATTTGTGTACTGATGGACTGATGAAATATTAGTTTTTGTACAAACATTTAGGTCAAAGAAATGATAAAGCGTTCAGAGAGCACTTTTGGTCCGGTAGATATTCTTGTCAACAATGCCGGGGTGTGGCACTTCACCTTCATGAAATATGCCAAAGAAGACCTGTGGGAAGAGATAGTTGACGTTAAAATTAAGGTATAACCAATATTTTAACATCAAATTAAAGTTGTGTATTATAGAAGGGTAAATATGAAGAAGTCGACTAAAGATATTGTGCAATATAACAATAAAAATTTGACTTCTACCGATGTACTGTGGTTCAAAGTGTACAAACTGGTCTACAAATCTGACCAACTTTCTGACCGAGGTCTTGGAACGATTTTACAAAAGAAAAAAAAAGCATTTGGTTGTCTCCAACTGATTATTGCGTACTTCTTTAGTCTTCATCTGTAATAGTGAAGAAACAGATGGTCTAAAACTTAAATCATTTCCCAACTGCTTTAAAAGGGGGGCTTGATGTTGTTCTATTCTGCAATAAAACGGGTGTACCATGACAATATATTGTTTTCATTTTTAAAAAGTGCTTAAGGCTGTATCAAAGACATCTTTTCTCTAGGGCGTCTTAAATTGCATCGGAGCTGTGATCAGTGACATGTGTGAAAGAAAAACAGGACATATCATCAACATAACAGGAGTCAGAGATTTGGTAAAATATAAACTGGTTAAAATTCTATTTAAGTTTGAGTATGTCATACTGTAGATTAAGGGTATTTTAGATTTATTTCTATTTTCTTTCTTATTTCTAACTAATTTATTATTTATCATATATATTCCTTATAACTTATTTTTGAGGGATACAAATATTTGAGCGATGTGTTTTCTCTAATAGAAAGATTTTAAATCAGTAACAAATAGGTGACCTAGGAGAAGTAACTGTGACGTTTATAATGTGGTTCTATTGTTTTCTAGCCTTTGAAAGGGTTGGCAGTGTATTCTGGTGCGAAATTTTTTTTGGAGGGGATGAGCCGAACGCCGAGACAGGAGGTGTGCCAGGAGGGGGTCAAGGTGACCAATGTCCACCTGGGTCCAGTGGACACGCCAGGACTGGCTGCCTCCGTATCCAATATGGACGACGAAGTAAGACCTGTTAACAACACGTTATATCACTTTAGACATTCTAGTTCTTGCAAAGTTTCAAATGAAGTTTGAGTCCTAAGCTACTCAAGACATGTCGCATTGGGCATTGTTAGATTGATAAAATAATGACTGAAGTAGTCCGCAAATAAGAATTTTGATAAAAGCCATCATGTATTCATTAACGTTATATTTGGCACTGTTGACACACTCATAAAGAATACAAAGAATTAAGTTGAAAGGTGTGACCCACAGTTAGCCAGATATAAATGCATTTTGAGGTTCCAATTTACATCTTTCCGAAGCAGATTCCAATGTACTTAGATTTGAATGACAGTGACATGCATATTCCAATGTCTTTTCAGTGTAAGAAACTCTACAATTTTGCCGAGAGTACCAATCTTACTGCAGATGCTTGTGCTCGTGCAGTTATACAAGCTTTGAAACAACCTCAAGATGTGGCCCTCAATGATGTTTGTCTCGTGCCGCAAGCGTTTGCAGTTTAGATGATAGCATGTAACTAAGATTTATGTCAAGAAAAGTTTGACAAGTAAGAAAAAGGAAGTGAAGTTTCTACCTCTATGAAAAAGACCACAGACAAGACTTCTACCACGTCAAATGCTTTACCAAATCAATCCACAACCTAAGAAATAAAGGTTTTACCTAACAGCCTGAATATTATGGAAAAAACTGTCTGAATGTAGCTCCTGCGCTCGACTCGGCTTCTGGTGTATTCCTATAGCCCAGATACGATGGTGACATGGATGAATTTTGTCCTTTATATATAAGATACTGTGCAGTGTCAAATTTTAACCCCACGTTTAAGGCGTTTAGTTTTCATATATCTTTAGTCCTTTGCTCGTAAAAGAAAGCAATTTGTGATATATGTTTAAAAGGATAACAGCTATTCGTGTGAGATCTCTATTTCACAATAAATACATCGTATAAAATTCATAGAAATATAACATATTCTTTTTTTACCAAAAACGGCATTTATAATAATTATTCTGAAATATGTGCTTGTCATCGGACCATGTCACCTCCATAGATGGTTATACTCTGTAATAATATCTTAAGAGTTAGTTACAAAAAAGCAACCTTAAAAAAAGGGCTAGCTTTGAATGTAAAAATGGATTCATTAAACATTGGTGAGTATGGGAAAACTGTTGTTTACCCCAAGAAAATGCATTATTTTCAAAAAGAACAGTTGATATCTTTTTAAGTCTTGTGCATTAATTTGTTGAAATTATCTTATCTCCAAGCTCATTTGTCAGAAGTACTAATTTGACATATTCACAACGTAGTCGTCCTTTAATACCATAAAAACCCCGCTGTTAACACTCTTAAAACAGCTAGGGCCTGTATCATTGCAAATATTGACGTATTCTTTCAACGTTCTTATCAGACGGCCTCAGCGTTACCTTTGGTCGAGCTATCGTATCAGTGGTGGAGTTGACAGGCTCTACTCCATTCCCCTCGTCCATAGTCTGGTACAGAAACTGCGGTACCATGGAAAGTCAAACCAGAGAGCAAGGTAAGTTCTACTAATATTACAAGCAATTGTTTGGGACTGGTGAACTACCGTATACCATGGAGATATTGTGCGGATGATAGTTGTTTAATCTTTAATAACCTCGACGGATAAGTCTGTGACATAATCAATTGGAGTGGGGCAAGGGGGGAGTTAGGTGCGTGATTCCTTCCCAAACTCCGAACTGATATTATATTTTACGTGTGTGATACGCTGAGCGCATCGTGAGTTTCACAGTGTTACTTCTGACTTCTACCCAGCAAAAACTCTTTAAACGAGAACCCTTCCACAACCAGGGTGCTGGCATTTTGGTCCATCTTACAAGTCTCGGTCGGTCTTTGCTGTCATTGTTTCTTTGCGTTTATACCATATCAATAATCCCAAGTTGATATCCCACTTCCACTTGCCAGACATTTAGACATGATGATAAAATATAGTAAAGTGACATTTCTAGGACTACCATTCTTATCACCCCAGAACTAGGATTCCCTGTCATCAGGATGGTAACATTGCCCTCTGGCGACAGTTTAGTTTTCCAGGAGGTGGCAGCATCTGTATATTATTTTAAAGTTAACTTTCCAGAAGACAAGCCTATCTCTCTGGTAAGGTTGCCGTGGTTACGGGGGCTTCAATTGGAATTGGTGCAGCCATATCCAAAATGTTAGCAGCAGAGGGCGCTAAAGTCGTCCTAGTAGCCAGAAAAGAAAGGCCGTTAATGGAGACAAAAGAAGAAATCGAAAAAGAAGGTGGCGTTGCAGTAGCTTTGAAATGTGACGTGACCAATAGAAATGAGGTATAAAATCAGGATTCATTCTCTCTCTCTCTCTCTTTCTCTCTCTCTTTCATATTCTGTATGATAAAACTATATATATTCAGAAAAAACTCATAAATAACGGTATAAATCAGAAGCAACATTTTCGTTGCATCTTTAACCAATGAAAACATATTTATGATGAAAATGTCCTCTGTGCTTGTACCAACTTTTAGGTCAAGGAAATGATACGAAACGCAGAGAGCACATTTGGTCCGGTAGATATTCTTGTCAACAGTGCCGGGGTGTATCATTACACGTTCATGAAATATGCCAAAGAAGACCTGTGGGAAGAAATGGTTGACCTTAACATTAAGGTAAATTTAGAAAATTTAACAATAAATAAATAAATAAATAAATAAATAAATATGAATAAAAAAAAAACATGGAAATAAATTGCAATCGATTTTGCTGTGCTTAGTTATCAAAGCCGCGCGCAAGTCCGCTTAGGTATCGCTCCAAATAATAATAATAATAATAGTGCAACGTTGGTCTCATCCAAAAAAGATGGATTTGTGCTCTGTTTTGTTCCCGGATGTATCTGAATTAAAAAACTTTAAAAAAACTATAACAGACTGACACTGAATTAAGCAATACTTCCTTCTTGTGAAATAGACCAAGTATCCCTATATTTGTATGCATACCGACTTGAATCATACCGGGAATAATATATGAAAGAAACGGGAAGAACAATTTAGACATTTTCATACTATATATGTTTGAATCCACTTAACTGAAGGTTCAACATTCCTCGGAGAAATTGGTAATTTCTTACGTTAGGATTGAAATATCACATTTTAATGTTTAACTAGCATTTAACTAGCATAATTTATATTTTCCTCTTTTAAGGCAGTCCTAAATTGTATTGGAGCTGTGATCCCTGGTATGTGCAATAGAACAAGAGGCCATATTATCAACATATCTTCAGGCTCCGGTCGAAAGGTACAGTGTATCCTATATATTCTGTGTGGTGGGTAATAGATATTAGACTTATGTGAAATAAATTAAATAGATGCACCATTATAAAGTTTAAAAGTGAGTTGGTCTAACATGTCGCTATGGGTTTTCAGCATTTTAGATGCAGTGAAAGTGAAGTCGCTAAAACCAGTAATACTGAGATTTACACATTCCTCCTCAATCTTACCCTAAAATCGTAAAACCTCAAAATTCTCGAAAAATACTTGGATCTAACACGGAATCTAAAATAATAATTTTTTTTAAAAGGAAAAAAATGTAATTTTCAGGCCTGTCAAGGTATGGCTGTTTATTGTGGAACTAAGTACTTTTTGGAGGGGGTGACACGAACGCTGAGACAGGAGGTGTGTCGTGATGGGGTCAAGGTGACCAGTGTCCAGCTAGGGCCAGAGGACACGCCAGGACTTACCGAAAGTCTATCCAATATGGATGTTGAAGTAAGAACCGTTGGCAATATGGTAAAACATACATTTAAAGACAATTAAAGGGATAATAACTCTTCGTATGAGATCTATATTTCACAATAAAAACATTGTGAATAACTCATAGTAATATAATATATTCTGTTTTACGACAAAAACAGCAGTTATAGCTATTATTCTGATATCTGAGCTTGTCTTCAGATCACGTGACCTCCATTGATGGCTATACTCTGTTATAATCTCTTAAGAGGTTTTAACAAAAAACCAAACTTTTTAGAAAAAAACCAGGGACTAACTTTCAATGTAAAAATGGATTCATTAACCACTGGTAAGTATGGGAAAATTGTTGTTTACTACAGAAAAAATCATTTTTTGGCCAAAACGAAGAGTTATTATTCCTTTAATTAAAATCTCATATAGTAGACCTAAATTTCAGATTTTATTGTACATTTGGAAGTAACACCAAGGCGAGATATCTATTGGCATCTGACCAAGATACAGAAAATGCATGTAAAGTACGTGAATTTGACACGTATATTTCAATGTCTTTTCAGTGTAAGGCCATCTACGGTATATTCGAAAAAGGGACAAAGCTTACTTCAGATACTGCCGCCAGAGCTGTTATATATGACATGAAACAGCCAACAGATACGACAGTCAATGAAACGCTCATCATGCCACAAGTATTTCCTATTTAGCTAAAATGCATTGAATTCAGACACTAAATTCCTAAAACTTGGTTTGTCAGGAAAAGTTTGAGAAGTTGGCTTTCATGGTTTGGGATAAATTAAGAAAATAAAGTGTTACACACTCTGCGATTTTGTAACAATTATAAACAGTTTTTTGTATGTTTTTGACGAAGTTGTTGTCTTTATCTTACAACAACTTCGCCAGAACTTCGTTATGCGAGGTAGCAAATACAACTCAGGTATTCACTCGTGGGTGTCAATTACTAACATAACATGTTAACCCGGATAAGGCTCACTTTTCACTGGTGACACAACTTCACAGTCCAACAAGTCCAACCTCAGTGAATCATAACAACCCGTACCCTTTATGTAAACTTTTTAACACAGCGATATACAAACTTTGACCGTAGTCTGTTTTATTACTTCTGCTGTAAATATTTGGTCAAAACCATCGACAAAATGACGAAAAAATATTGGGAATGGTGGCATCATATCCTCTCTGCCAGCTCTTGTGGTAAGGAAAAGAACAAAGGTTGGAATAATCAATTCATGTCCACTTTTGAATTTGACCTGCATTTTAGTCATAACCGTAAGTTCAGCAGGGATGTTATTTGAATGTTAGTGTCCGCAAAGCCAAAATTATCGAGTAATATAATGTCTATAGGTAAATAGTCATTTTGGTCTGAAGTAATCCTGTAATGGAATCTCAAGGCTGATGTCATGGCTGGTAATTGTTGGCTTAACTGCTCAGGCACTGCCACTTAACAGGCCCAGACTTAGTCTGATAAAACTGATAAAAGACAAAAAAGATAAAACTGATACCTCCCTCTATCTGCAAGAGGTGAATTCGGGGATGATACAGACTTCATCATAACAGCACACTTGCACACAGTTCACGTCTGGTAAGTGATTTGTTGGAGAATCCCAATGTTCTGAGGCTGGAGAAACCATCGTTGCGTTCTGATACTAAACGTACTAAGCACCCGTGACATGAATTGGAGTGTGCAATCCAGAGGACCACCAAACGCCTAATAGTCTGGACCAATTTCCCCAAGCTTTTTAGGAAACATGGGGCAATACCCCACAAAACAGAGTTGTTGAAGGTAATCCGCGCCGCCTACAGGAGATAATTACAGTACGCGGCGAAGACACGCTAATAGACACGTGATCTTTCGAGCACACCTTAATTCCCACTTTCACACCCGCATATATCAACATGTAATGTACATCAATAGATGTTTTGAAATTCAAACCACACATGACCTAATTCTTTACTTTTTATGTGCGTCTGTCTAGACTCCTGTCTGTAACACCACATCAGCCTTTCATATCAGTGGTGCAACGTCCAGGGTTTATTTTATTCCCTCCGTCTCTCGGTCGATCCACCACCAGGTCACCGCTTCTAAAACACAAAACCAGTCTTCTGCAGGACCTGTAGTGCAATGGCAACGCAAATCGGCACCCAAGGAACAGGTGGGTTAACAGATTACTTCAGGGAATGGTTGGCTATCCTCTGCCAGTACCAGGCCTTATGAACGAATTAGGTGTTTGCTGGGCTTGTGGCAACTAATTTTATGTTGGGATACTTAATTTGTGGCTGGAGTCGTTAACATGTAAATTTGTGCTCCAAAATTTAAGGCTTTGTAATGAACCTTTTCATATACATATGCCAAATATCCTTAACTTATATAATTTTGTACGCTTAATTCAAGCGTGGGCTCGAAATAGGACATTACGTTTCGCAACCAAGAACGCAATCCAAATATTCCACGGTTCATGTCAGATTTATAAGAGGGATATGATAACTTACAAAGTCCATTATAGGCTCCTGTTATCGTGGTTATCATGTCCCTTAGTTCTATTATTATTGTTATCATTTGTTGAAAGGATGGGAATTATTTTACGTACTATACATGGACGTTGTTTATTTGTATGAAAAAAAGTTGTATACCAGTCAGCAGAATGGTTATGTCTTCCGCCTTGTCCTCTCTTACTGATTATTATTTCTTTATTTCCCAGTTTTGTCAGCGGACAGTATCTACGTCTAACAAACAATGAAATATATGTATCCATTGAATTTTCCAGAAGACAAGCCGCTATCTGGCAAGGTTGCCGTGGTAACAGGGGCTTCATTTGGGATTGGTGCGGCCATATCTAAGATGTTAGCAGCAGAGGGTGCTAAAGTTGTTTTGGTAGCCAGGGGAGAAAAAATGTTGTTAGAGACAAAAGACAAAATCGAGAAAGAAGGTGGTGTAGCATTAGCCGTGAAATGTGATGTGACGAAAAGAAATGAGGTACAAAAGTGGATTCTGTCCATCTCTCTCTCTCTCTCTCTCTCTCTCTCTCTCTCTCTCAATGCCGTATTCTCTTATGTGTTATATGTTATATATTGTAATCTGAACTTATAAGAAAGTAAAAGCAACATCCTGGTTACATCTTGTATTTCAGAGTTATCTGTGTAGAGACTGGTTAACATATTAGTTTTTGTACAAACTTTTAGGTCAAAGAAATGATAAAGCGTTCAGGGAGCACGTTTGGTCCGGTAGATATTCTTGTCAACAATGCCGGGGTGTGGCACTTCACCTTCATGAAATATGCCAAAGAAGACCTGTGGGAAGAAATAGTTGACGTTAACATTAAGGTAAAACTAATATTTTAACATAAAATTAAAGTGGTATATTATAGAAGGATAAATTTGCAGAAATCGACTTAAATAAAGATATTGTGCAATATAACAATTGAAAATCGACTACTACCGATGTACCTTGGCTCAAAGTGAAGAATTTCATCTACTTTGACCAACTTTCGACCGAGGTCCGGGATTGATTTTGAAAAAAAAAGTCTTTGAGTTGTCTTCACCTGATTATTGCGCACTTCTTTAATGTAGTCCACACCTGTACTTGTGAAGAAACAAATCATGGTCTTAAACTTAAATCATTTCCATATTGTTTTAAGAGGGGGGTGGGCGGGGGGGGGGGGGGTTGTTGTTGTTTTATACTGCAAAATAAAACTACAAAGGGTATACCTTGGCAATACATTGCTTATAATTCCATAAAGAAGTTTTTTCCTGTGTAAAGGTCTAAAGCGTACCGTGTATATTGCAGCAGAAACGCCATTTATTATCATAAAGGTACAAAAAGGTGAATGTTACTTAATGGCGATACTACCATTCATGGAGGAATTTAAATCTCGAATTATGGTACAAAATGCCACATTTGCACATTTGGACCTCCACCTGTAGTGCTTTAGGCTCTATTAAAGACATCTTTTCTCTAGGGCGTCTTAAATTGTATCGGAGCAGTGATCAGTGACATGTGTGTAAGAAAAAGAGGACATATCATCAACGTAACAGGAGTCAGAGATCTGGTAAAATATAAACTCTATACTATTAAAGTTTGAGTAGGCCTATGTGTTCGGAAGATGAAGAGTATTTGAGATTTATTTCTTATTTCTAACTTATTTATAATTACTTTTTTATTACTTATTTCTAAAGGATGCAAACATTTAAGCGATGTTTTTGTTTCTAAAAGAAACTTTTAAAGTTAATAATAAATAATTGACAAATGAGAAATAATTGTGCCGCTCATAATTTGGTTATGTGTTTTCCAGCCTTTGAAAGGGATGGCAGTTTATACTGGTGCGAAGTATTTCTTGGAGGGGATGACACGAACGCTAAGACAGGAGGTGTGCCAGGAGGGGGTCAAGGTGACCAATGTCCACCTGGGTCCAGTGGACACGCCGGGACTGGCTACCTCTCTATCCAATATGGATGATGATGTAAGATCTGTTAACAACACGTTGCATCACTAAAGGCACCATAGTTCTTGCATTGTTTCGGATGAAGTTTGAGTGTTCAGTTGGTCATTGTATGTCGCATTGTGAGATTGATGAAATAATGGCTGAACTACCCCATGAAGAGGAATTTTTATAAAATCCATCATGTAATCATTAACGTTATATTTGGCACCGTTGACACGCTCACAAAGAATACAAAGAATTAAGTTTATAAGTGTTACCCACAGTTAGCCAGATATAAATGTATTTTAAGGTTCCAATTTACATCTTTCCGAGGCAGATAACCAATATACTTAGATTTGAATCTTGACAGTGACATGCATATTCCAATTTCTTTTCAGTGTAAGAAACTCTACAATTTTGCCGAGAGTACCAATCTTACTGCAGATGCTTCTGCTCGTGCAGTTATACAAGCCTTGAAACAACCTCAAGATGTGGCCGTCAATGATGTTTGTCTCGTGCCGCAAGCGTTTGCAGTTTAGATGATAGCAGGTCACTAAGATTTCCTGATGTATTAATCAGAACATTATTCAGTCATGCCTAGAAAAGTTTTACAAGAGAGAAAAAGGAACAAAATCTATGGAAAAGACCACAGACGAGACTTCAATCTGAGAACTTCATCACGTTAAATGCTTTACCATATCAATCCACAACCTAAGAAATAAAGAATTTAACTAAATAGCCTGAATATATTACGGAAAAATTGTCCGAATCGACTCAGCTCGGTGACCCGATTAATTTGTTTGAATGCATTTTATGACCAGTTAGAATGCCGCGATAATAGGTCAGTATACCGTTCGTCGTGAAAATGGTCTTTGTCAAAATGTGCATATTTTCTTTTTCAAAACACAGTTATCTATGCTCAAAACGTTTGGTGAGTGTTTTCCCATATCGGTGGTGCAGCACCTAATTTTTATTGTATTCACTTTGTCACGTGTTTAATTCGGGTCGCTGCTTAACTGGCTTAATCGGCAAGCAAGATTACATTGTAAAAGACATTAGAAAAGAAATACTTTGAGCAATGGGTCGCTAACTTCCACCTCCCTCTTCAACTCATGCGCGCACTTCTTTAAAATGTTACTTATTTTCACTAATTAAGTATCATTGATGTCTGTTACAAAGACCTTGGTCTCGGTATATGAACAGAGTATCTTTAAGCGTCGGATTTGTTGATAATGCAGTAGCGGAGTTAGGGGGTGCCAGGGGGGTCCTGACCCCCTTCGATTTCTGAAAAAAAAATCACGCCAACGATCCCCCCTTCAAATTAGAATTTTGACTAACTGAATCATAGTTCTAAACCGTACCAAATGGCACCGTTCGCCCTCTAAAATACCATGGGGGGGGGGGGGGGGGTCGCATCCGCGGATCCGCCCCTGTACATCATTTCCTCTCTCTTCCAATCAATCAAACAAGTCACCGCTTTCCATACAAAACCAGGCAGTACCATTACAACTCAAACAGACAAACAAGGTAAAGTTAAATGTGTCTGCTGGGAACTGTTGCCTACCCTATTTCCTATTTTTATTGAGCTTCAGCTAGAGAAAAGCTATTTGGGAATTGCTTAATTGACCAAGCTTGTTTCAAGATAATTATCCGTAAACTAAAATATATATATTTCATGTTATCACTGAAGAGTATAAAGTCGTCGACAGTTAAATTGAAGAGGGTATCAATCTGGCTGCAGATGATGTTGCACGTGCAGTGATATGTGACTTTTTTGTCTCTGATATATGTCGGTGGCTTGTAGTCCCATGAGGCCGGGTGGTGTATTCATATCATATCTCACGTTAATTAATAAATACTTACTTACTTAAACAACCAAAAGATGTGGCGGTCAATAAAGTTCTCATTCAGCCAACAGAGATGATTTTTTTACTCTCAGAAAGAATTTATCGAAATCAGCAGAGGATCAGTGGAAATTCCTTTTTAATGCTTTGGACTGCTTTGACCTGAAGAAATTGATAACTAGCCTCGGCAGACTTCCTGAGTTTCGTTGACATATTAATAATAACAACACTGATGTGTTTTTCCTATGTTCTCTTCTACTCTGGATGGCCACAAGTTGATGGGTGCTCATATTTTTCCTTTCACGAATTTCAAACGGTCAAAATGGTCGCCGAAAATCCTTCAAATACATCGACTCTTATCAGTATTTAAACAAAAATGTGGGTCAAACTTGATGTGACCCCGCCACGTCCTGGCTCCCAAAGTAAACTATACACACTCAACTTGTCGATGTTAATATGAGACCAGATAAACAGCTGAGAACAGTCAGTAAAGTCGTCTCCCTTTGCTCGGTATCTCCACTTTCACAGATATTGTTATCCTAGATAGCCATCAAGTGAGTAGCACATTTTGTTGCGCTTTATTTTTCTTTTTGTTTGAATGCTAAATAAACGTATGGTCAAAAAGAAATGTGATATTTTTTTATTTGTATAATTTCGTTTGAAATGATAATGACCTTATACTGAGCAAGAAGTTGTAAAAAGTGTTTCATACTCTAATCACGGCTATCGTCTGCTGCAGGAACTGCTTAACCATGGAGGCAACTCAGATGAATAAGCAAGGTAAATGCACCCCTTAAAATTGTGGCTCAAATAATGCGCCATGTTCACTCTTTCTGAGTAGACTTGGAGAAATTATCAAGATGGTGTTGAGGAAATTAAACCTGTTCATTTTAATTAAAATTCTCGAACTGTACAGATCCCAAAATATCATATAATAATGATACATAATGATGATGATACTAACTTATGATAGGGCTTTGTTGTTTTTTTAATGGAATCATGGTCTGAAATTAATTAGATACATTTCCAGACGACAAGCCTCTTTCTGGGAAGGTTGCCGTGGTTACAGGAGCTTCGTGCGGTATTGGTGCTGCCATCTCTCGGCACCTAGCAGCGGCAGGAGCTAAGGTTGCCATGGCAGCAAGACGCGAAGAGATGTTAAATGAGTTAAAAGAAACAATTAAAAAAGAAGGTGGCGAGGCGATCGCTGTGAAATGTGACGTGTCAAACAGAACTCAGGTACTTTTGTTTTCTGGGCGCGTTCACAGCTGATTTAAAACAAAACTAAGGCCCCATTCAGAATGGATGATCCGAGTACTTATTGATCCGCCATCGAAATATGGCCGACCACAGTTCAAAGCGACGCTGCTGACTCGTTATGGTCTCCCCGCCTCCACACGCGCCTTAAAACGGATTTGATCTGTGCTCCGAGGTTTAAATGCCATCTGGAGACAATAAAACCATCAGGAATCAGAGGCATCGCTTTTGGAATGTGGTTGGCCATATTTAGTCGGCGGATCAGTTAGTACTCGGATCATCCATTGTCACAAATAAGAATTTTGAAACATGGCATAGATATCTCGTGAATAATATTTCTAAAAATCTTCCCCCATGCCTTAAATTTAATTCTAATTCTTACACAAAATCTTATGACTTATCAGTAATCTATTGTATTACATCTTAAACATACAAGTAAGTATTAAACGTGTTAGAAATGAATTTCTAAAGTATATTTTGTTAGTGTTTAAAAACAACAAAAACAACAACAATAATATTAATAATAATAATAATAATAATAATAATAATATGGAAAAACATGCCACATGTTCGTGTTTAGGTGAAAGAGATGATAAAGCAGACAGAGGAGTCCTTTGGTCCCGTGGATATTTTGGTCAATAGTGCTGGGGTGTGGTACTTCTCCTTTATGAAGAACGTGCAAGAAGACGAATGGGAACGCACTGTCGACGTTAACATCAAGGTAAAGGATAAAAACTAATATATACTTATATATATTTGAATAATTGAATCAATATCTTTTTAATGCTAGAATAAAATTCATATCAGTATACAAGAAAGACTCTAACACTAAAAATAACTTAATTAAAAGGTTAATAGATCGTACTTCTGTGAAGTGTACGTATATTTGGTATGGTGTTCCTTGACAATCAAGGAGGAACTGTTCATACTTTCAGGGAAATTAATATATAATTCACTGTGAAATAAATTTAATTCTGTTAAGTATCTTTAAATTTATTTGTTATTTATTTATTTCTTTTAAAGGGTGTCCTTAACTGTATCGGAGCCGTGCTAAGTGACATGTGTGAGAGACGAAGCGGGCATATTGTCAACATATCGTCAGATAGCGGCAGAGTGGTAATTATTAAAATTGGCCACATATGGGAAAGGTCACGATTTTCTTTTCTTTCTTTCTTTTTTTATTGGTTATCATGTGACTATAAATATTCCATGACTACAGCTTCGTTGGGTTTATAAATGCATGAGAGAAAATAGATAAACAAAAGACATTAATCAGAAGAATTGGTTTTTAAAATTATATATATAACATTTTGGGTTACCAGGCGTCTATCGGGATGGCAGTTTACACCGGCACTAAGTTCTTCATGGAAGGAATGACACGAACGCTGAGGCAGGAGGTATGCAAAGAAGGGGTCAAGGTGACCAGCGTCCAACCAGGAGCCGTGGACACGCCAGGGCTGACGGATTCTTGCTTAGTGATGGACGACGAGGTATTCTGGGGCATGGTGGCTGGAAGACGGCTATGTACTACAGAAGGCGCACAGGGGTCATGCGACCACCCCTCCTTGCCGAGGGCACATCTCTTTCGTCCTACCCCTCCTCAAATTAAAAAATGGACGTGATATATGTATACAACATTGGTCAAAAATGTTGTCCCACCCCCAGTTTCTTGTGTTTTTATTTATAAATGATCACATCACAGGAGTTAATTGCTCTGAATGGTGATTTTCATTCCAGACACCATAACTAGCATTATAAGTGGTACAAAAAATACAAGCTAGAGGTGAATATATCGTTATTTATTACCATTTATTTACATTTATTACATGTACCTCCTCAAACCCGACGTTTCATTCTGATTTTCACAGAGGTAAAGAAATGCCCGTTAAATTAAAAAGACGCCACCAAATGTCACCAAATTTACACACGTTTAGCATTAGGGTGTGCTCGTTAAAGGTCACGTGTCAAATAGCGTGTGTGTCTACCGCGTACTGTAATTATCTCCTGTAGGCGGCGCTGCCTGCTTTCAACAAGGATAACAATCTGTTTTGTGGAATATTGTCCCATTCTTCCTAAAGAGCTTGGGGGATTTGGTCCAGATTATTAGGAGTTGGCTTCTCCTTTGCATTGCATACTTCAATTCATGCCCCATGTGCATAGTAGGGTTAATATCAGGGCTCAAAGATGGTTGCTTCATCCTCTGAACATTGGGTTTCTGCAACAAATCACTCAGCAGAAGAGAACTGTGTGCAAGTGCATTTCCACGATGTCGCCTGTAGTATCTCTGAAGTCACCTCTTGCAAATGGAGTTAGATATTTGTTGAGAATGTTTTTTCAGTGAATTGCCCCAGTAACGTTCTTTTCTAGAAAGAACAATGTACTAAAACCATGGGCTTAGAATGCTCTCCAAACATGGACTGACCTGACACCTCAGGCGGTATTATCCTGCACACACCTTCCCAAAAGCATTCTGCAACATATCCACGGCCCCTTATTTGACCATCAAAGGCATAGAGAAATACCTTGATTCTTCAGCAAAACCAGCTTGCTCCTAGTGATGGTTGACCAAGCTGTGGTAGTGATGGGGTCACTGAACCTAACATTATCAACTGATACCTTGTACAAAAAATACAAGCTAGAGGTGAATATATCGTTATTTATTACCATTTATTTACATTTATTACATGTACCTCCTCAAACCCGACGTTTCATTCTGATTTTCACAGAGGTAAAGAAATGCCCGTTAAATTAAAAAGACGCCACCAAATGTCACCAAATTTACACACGTTTAGCATTAGGGTGTGCTCGTTAAAGGTCACGTGTCAAATAGCGTGTGTGTCTACCGCGTACTGTAATTATCTCCTGTAGGCGGCGCTGCCTGCTTTCAACAAGGATAACAATCTGTTTTGTGGAATATTGTCCCATTCTTCCTAAAGAGCTTGGGGGATTTGGTCCAGATTATTAGGAGTTGGCTTCTCCTTTGCATTGCATACTTCAGTTCATGCCACATGTGCATAGTAGGGTTAATATCAGGGCTCAAAGATGGTTGCTTCATCCTCTGAACATTGGGTTTCTGCAACAAATCACTCAGCAGAAGAGAACTGTGTGCAAGTGCATTTCCACGATGTCGCCTGTAGTATCTCTGAAGTCACCTCTTGCAAATGGAGTTAGATATTTGTTGAGAATGTTTTTTCAGTGAATTGCCCCAGTAACGTTCTTTTCTGGAAAGAACAATGTACTAAAACCATGGGCTTAGAATGCTTTCCAAACATGGACTGACCTGACACCTCAGGCGGTATTATCCTGCACACACCTTCCCAAAAGCATTCTGCAACATATCCACGGCCCCTTATTTGACCATCAAAGGCATAGAGAAATACCTTGATTCTTCAGCAAAACCAGCTTGCTCCTAGTGATGGTTGACCAAGCTGTGGTAGTGATGGGGTCACTGAACCTAACATTATCAACTGATACCTCATTCCATCTGCAAGAAAGGACGTCGGGGTTGATCCAGGCTTCATTATGACATCACACTTGCACACAGCTCTTGTCTGGTTAGAAAACCCAATGTTCTGACCTTTAATGAACACACCTAATGCTAAATGTGTGTAAATTTGGTGACATTCGATGGTGTCTTTTCAACTTAATGGGCATTTCTTTATCTCTCTGGAATGAAAATCACTATTCATAGCAATTAACTCCTGGAATGCACATGGAACTGGGGGTGGGTCAACCTTTTTGACCAATGTTGTATATTAAAAGAACAGGGTCAAAAACAAATAAATCTTATCCCAGTGCCCTAGCTTGATATTGTAGTAAAGTGCACTTGTGCAATTTTTCTACATTCATTCTCAGAGCAAAATTCCGTGTCGGCCGGATTTGGAGGGTTTACATAGGGTACTTTTACAAATAATGAAAAGCAATTTAATGTTTTAAGATTTGAAGGGAACTTTGAACATCTGAGCGTTCTGACAGCGTCCATTTGATAGTAGTAATTTAAAAGATATTTTAGTTAAAACTATTTTAAGAGTTTCATACAAGAATGCGGAACTTAATTGATAGACAAGTTATAATTTATACTCAGTCTTAAAGATACAGCTGACCGCACATGTTGACACTTTAATTTCAAGCTTTTTATTCCAGTATCAAAATGAAAGTGTTCATTTATCCATTCATTCCACCTGTTCCTTTTGTGATTTCAGTGCAAGAAAATTTACAGTGAACTCGCAGAAGGCATCAAAGTTTCAGCTGACGATATTGCTCGTGTTGTGTTATATGCCCTGAAACAACCGGATGAAGTGGCCATCAACGAAGTTCTTATTCAGCCACGAGATGCTCCACTTTAAAAATGGGAACCTCAGAAAATATTTAATACAACTTAACACCTCCAGAAGTTTGCTACAGAAGGAGGCAGATGGGTAGGGTGGGTTGGTGGAGGTGGGGGTGGGGGGTGGAGGTGGGGGGGGGGGCACAAGGCTTAAAGCCACGCTTTACTTGACCAAATTCAAACAGTAAGCAAGGACATTATAGAGTACGGGAATTTGTTTATTAAAATGTACATATTTATTCATTTGTTTATTTATTCATTTGGGAGCTAGAAGAAGGAGTTGGGATATACATGTATGCATGTAAGAACATACGGGCGTGGGCACGTGGCTTCATACAGTGCAACCCCCTATATACGGCCTCGAGCGTCTGTTATCCACCGTGTACATTATCCCCTCTCTCTTCTAATCAATCAACCAGGTCGCCGCTTTAGATACAAAACCAGGTGGTACCATGACAACTCAAACATACAAACAAGGTAAAGTTAAATGTGTCTGCTGGGAACTGTTGAATACCCTATTTCCTATTTTTATTGAGCTTTAGCTAGAGTAAAGCTATTTGGGAATTGAACTAGCTTGCTACAAGATAATTATCTATAAACTAAAATATATATTTCATATGTTATCACTGAAGAGTAAGGTCGTCCACAGTTATATCGAAGAGGGTATCAATCTCGCTGCCCGTGCAGTGATATACATACGTTTTTAAGCAACCGAAAGATGAAGCGGTCAATAAAGTTCTTATTCACCCAACAGAGATTCCATTGTAGTGCACGTTCACGGATCCAAGATGCCTTTTAAACTCTCATCAAGAATGTATCGAAATTAGTGGAAATTCCTTTTTAATGATTTGGACTGCTTTGACCTGAAGAAATTGATAAGTATCCTCAGCAGACTTCTGAGTTTCATTGACATGTAAACAATACCATGGAAGTATAAATATCTTCCATAATAATACTGAGGTGTTTCCCCTATGTTCTCTTCAACTGTGGATGGCCACAAGTTGATGGGTGCTCATATTTTTCCTTTCACGAATTTCAAACAGCCAAAATGGTCGCCGAAAACTCTTCAAATACATTTACTCTTTTTATCAGTATTTAAACAAATATACATTTACTCTTACTAGTATTTAAACAACTATTTGGGTCAAACTAGGCTCCCAAAGTAAACTATACACACTCAACTTGTCGATGCTAATATGGGACCAGGTAAACAGCTGAGAACAGTCAGTAAAGTCGTCTCCATTTGCTCGGTATCTCCACTTTCACAGATATTGTT
Organism: Lingula anatina; assembly: GCF_001039355.2. The sequence continues at coordinate 235,475 of NW_019775504.1, forward strand.
ATCCTAGATAGTCATCAAGAGCAAGTGAGTAGCACATTTTGTTGCGTTATATTTTTCTTTTTGTTTGAATGCTTAATAACCGTATGGTCAAAAAGAAATGTGATGATTTTTTATTTGATTAATTTCGTTTGAAATGATAATGACCTTATACTGAGCAAGAAGTTGTAAAGAGTGTGTCATACTCTAATTACGGCTATCGTCTGCTGCAGGAACTGCTAAACCATGGAGGTAACTCAGATTAATAAGCAAGGTAAATGCAACCTTTTATTATATTTTCGCTCAAATAATGCGCCATGTTCGCTTTTTCTGAGTAGACTTGGAGAAATTATCAAGATGATGTTGAAAAAATTAAACCTGTTCATTTTATTTAAAAATCTCGAACTGTACAGATAGCAAAATATTATAAATAATGATACTTCATAATAATATTAATACCCTATGATAGGGCTTTGTTGTTTTTTTATATGGAATTACGGTCTGAAATTAAATAGATACATTTCCAGACGACAAGCCTCTTTCTGGGAAGGTTGCCGTGGTAACAGGAGCTTCGAGCGGTATTGGTGCTGCCATCTCTCGGCACCTGGCAGCGGCAGGAGCTAAGGTTGCCATGACAGCAAGGCGCGAAGAGATGTTAAATGAGTTAAAAGAAACAATTAAAAAAGAAGGTGGCGAGGCGATTGCTTTGAAATGTGACGTGTCGAACAGAACTCAGGTACTTTTGTTTTCTGGACACGTTCACAGCTGATTTAAACCAAAACTAAGACCCCATTCAGAATGGATGATCCGAGTAATTACTGATCCGCCGACTAAATACTACATTTCAAAGCGACGCCGCTGACTCGTGATGGTCTCCCCGCCTCCACACGATCCTTACAACAGATTAAATCTCTACTCCGAGGTTAAAATGCCATCAGGAGACCATGAGACCATTAGGAATCAGCGGCATCGATTATTACTCGGACCATCCATTGTGAATGGATCCTTATCGGATCTAGGACACTTTCTCTAAACGCGCTCAGATCGGTTTCCAATCACAGATTTTAGACTTTCCCTTTGTAAGAAGTAAGAAGTTTGTAACATGTCATAGATATCTCATGAATAATATTTCTTAAAATTATCCAATTTTTATGCTTGAGCTCAAGACAGTCTTCCCACATGCCTTAAATTTAATTTTCATTCTTACACAAAATGTTATAACTTATCAGTTATCTGTTGTATTACATCTTTAACATATTATTAAACGTGTTTGAAATGAATTTCTAAGGTATATTTTGTTGGTGTTAAATAATAATAATAATATGGAAAAGCAGGCCACACATTCGTGTTCAGGTCAAAGAGATGATAAAGCAGACAGAGGAGTCCTTTGGTCCCGTGGATATTTTGGTCAATAGTGCTGGGGTGTGGTACTTCTCCTTTATGAAGAACGCGCAAGAAGACGAATGGGAACGCACCGTCGACGTTAACATCAAGGTAAAGGATAAAAAACTAAATTTAGTTGAATCATTGAATCAATGGCTTTTTAATGCTAGAATAAATTTCATATCAGTATACAAGAAAGACTCTAACACTAATAACTTTTAATTAAAATTAAAAGGTTCAGATATCGTACTTCTGTGAAGTGTATATTTGGTATGGTGTACCTTGACAATCAAGGAAGAAGTGTTCATACTTTCATGGAAATGAATATATTATTCACTGTGAAATAAATTTAATTCTGTTTAGTGTCTTTAAGTATATTGGTTTCTTTTTTTTAAAAATTAAAGTCATTTCTGTTTAAGGGTGTCCTAAACTGTATCGGAGCAGTGCTAAGTGGCATGTGTAAAAGACGAAGCGGGCACATTGTCAACATTTCGTCAGAAAGCGGCAGAATGGTAATTATTAAAGTTAGTCACATGTGGTAAAGGTCACGATTTTAAACACAGAAAGATATGGCAAGCATATTTTATTTCTTTTCCTTCCTTTCTTTCTTTCCCTTTTTTATCAATTGGCCATCATGTGACCATAAATATGCCATGACTACAACTTCATTAGGTGTATAAATACATGGGAGAATAGATAAATAAAAGAAATTAATCAAAACAATATATATATAATATTTGGGTTACCAGGCGTCTATCGGGATGGCAGTTTACACCGGCACTAAGTTCTTCATGGAAGGAATGACACGAACGCTGAGGCAGGAGGTATGCAAAGAAGGGGTCAAGGTGACCTGCGTTCAACCAGGAGCCGTGGACACGCCAGGGCTGACGGACTCTTGCTTAGTGATGGACGACGAGGTATTCTGGGGCATGGTGGCTGGGGGACGGCTACATACTATACAGAGAATACATAGGGGTCACGTGATCACCCCTCCTTGTCCTCGGGAACATCCCTTTCGTCCTACCCCACAAATTAAAAGATGGACGTGAATTATGTATATAGCAAGAGAACAGAGTCAAAAACATATAAATCTTATCCATGTGCGCCAGATATTGTAGTAAAATTATACTTGTTCAAGCAAAATTCTGGGTCAATCGGATTCGGAGCGTTTACAGAAGGCAAATTTACAAAAAAACGAAACGTAATTTAATGTTTCGAGATTTGGGGGGGGGGGGGGGGGGGGGGGAAAATTT
>NW_019775504.1:238111-309198 GCF_001039355.2 Lingula anatina
TGGGGGGGCTGTGAACATTTGAGCGTTCTGACAGTGTCCATTTGATAGTAGTAATTTAAAAAATATTTTAGTTTAACATTTTAAGAGTTTCATTCAAGAATTTGGAACTTCTTCTGTAGACAAGCTATGATTTTTAAATTGTTAAATCACTCAATCTTCAAGATATTTTATCGATACAGTTGACATTGCCAATCTCCTTATTCCATTATCAAAATGAAAATCGTCATTTATCCATTCATTCCACCTGTTCCTTTTGTGATTTCAGTGCAAGAAAATTTACAGTGAAGTTGCAGAAGGTATCAAAGTTTCAGCTGACGATATTGCTCGTGTTGTGTTATATGCCTTGAAACAACCGGATGAAGTGGCCATCAACGAAGTTCTTATTCAGCCACGAGATGCTCCACTTTAAAAATGGGAACCTCGGAAAGTATCTAATACAACTGAACAGTAATGGGTACAGAAGTTTACTACAGAAGGAGGCAGATGGGTAGGGTGGGTTGGTGGAGGTGGGGGTGGGGTGGGGGGTGGGGTGGGGGCAAAAGGCTTAAAGCCACGCTTGACGAAATTCAAACAGAAGGCAAGGACATTTTAGAGCACGAGACTGAAAAATTCATACTTTTGACTGCTTTTGCTCATTAAAATTTATTTATTTATTTGAGAGAGAGAAGGAGTCAGGGGTATATATCTACAGATAGGAACATAAGGGAGGAGTCACGAGCCTACATGTAGGCTACATACACTGGATACGCCCTTCGATCGTCTATCGTCTGTTATCTACCATGTGCTAGGTTGATGATAAAAAGTACATGTAGTTCAGATCGATATCTGTACTCTACTTTGACATCTGTAGTCTACTTTGTAGTCCAATATTGCACTAAATTTCGCGTGCCTCGTCTTATGCAGAGAATAATAATTAAAAAAACTTTACCTCTTCGGCTGGTCACTTAATTACTATCTATCCTAATAAGGTAAGACTTTAAAAATATTCCCAAATAAATAAATGGGCATACAACTACAGATAAAACAATACTGGTTTTTGTACAATGTGCTTTTACATGACCGCCAATCAAACGAGAGCAATAAATAACTGCTTAATTATAAAACTGGGCAATTTAAAGGAGTTCGAGCGTCTTTAAAGAAAATACAGTCAATATACATGAATATATAATCCTTGCGATGATTTTGACCAGTAGCGAGGCCTATGAGATGAGTAACAATAAATTCTTGGTTTGTTTAGGAAATAATAAAAGTAATAAAGAAGAATGCGTCCTTTTCTACGTGCATGTCGATCCGATAACTATGAATAATTACAACGTTTCTGAATGTAAAACAGGCCTATGTACCCTTTTTGTAGGCTCCATCTCAGCCTACTACGCACCCAAACCTAATATACAGAGGTGTATTTGATGTCACAGGAATGCTGTTATAAATAAAGTATTTAGTGCACAGATTGCAAACTATGTTAAATTAAATTTGGGTCTCGTGGACGTGAAGAAGTTTCATTGTCCTCGAACCATATGAAGAATAAAAGATAATTCATCATCTAACCCCAAAAGGAACATGCACCGGTACGTTCGTTACCGTCACAAATGGAAAACTATCAGCTGACTTTGAAAATTCGATGAGTACTGTTTTTCTTAATAACATTGTAAAAACATGATAATTTTCTGTAGGCATATAGCGCGATGTATATTTTCATGCGCGATTTAGGCTTGTTTGTCACTGAATATTAAAAAAAAAAAAAAGAAAAAGAAAAATGCAACATGCTGACAGAAAAAAGCAATGTTTTTTGTAGTACAAAAACTTCAAATAATCTTGGATCCGCCCCTGACTACTTTGATTTATTTAATTTTTGAGTGCTGATTAAATATTTTTTGGCCTGATTCATCAAAAAGTATGTCATTGAGTAATAAAAGTATCCAGTCTTCTGTTGTGGTCAATTATATCAAATCTGACATAAGATGTCATTCAAAAGAAAAGAACACCCCCAGAAAACCATATCAACAGTTTGATAGCAAATTAACTTTAAACTAAGATATTAAAGAAAATGATAGCCTCCGGACAGTGGTAGGGGCCTATGTTATATTTTCTTTAAGGTACCTGGCAAGTTTCAGAGGGATCCCTTTGTTGCTTCTCTTAATACACTCCAAAGATTGACCAAACCCATGCGTTTTTATACAAGGGCAGAAATTGCCGAAAAGACCACCCCTCACATTTCTGACCACAGAACATGCATGCAACTGCATGCATCAATTGTTTCGAGAGTTGTGTGGTAATTAGGTAACACACCTGGCTACACATGGAGTAGTTTTGTATTTAAAAGAGTAAGAGAGAAAATAAATATTTTGTAGAAAATTTACTCGCCAAAAAATAATATTCCATATTAAGTAGTAACCCTGTAAATTGGATTCGGGTGACTATTTTAATTAGGCCCTATATGTGCGTTTCGGCAACCGCCTTTAATTTATTGTTCTTAATGATTTAACATAAATATAAGTCAAATTTATTGCAGTTTTTGTTTTTAATTTGTTTAACAAAACATGCATTTGGAAAATGGAAATCCTAATACACATAAAGTGTCTTCATCATCTGCCACGCAGGTTACGTACATGCGTTCATCAAGAACTGGCAAAATCAAGTAGCGGAGTTATATTTATTTACCGGAAATAACTACACCGACTGACGTATGCGTGCTGCGGCTGGCAATTTCACAAGAACTGTGCGTGAAGTTAATACCCCTTTAAGCAAAGCTTGTGTTCATATCTATCAAAAAAGCAAATTTACCAAAAATTATACTACAAATATTTGTCAACGTACACTTTTTATTTAATACGTCTGACGTGTTCAAAATATAGTACCATTAGTGCCAAGATGGCCGACCACAGACGTGTCCTTCCGATCTTCGCAGTATTTTTACTGCTACATTGCGTATGGGGGGAAGGCAAAATTAACCAAAATGCTCTCCCGAACGAGAATTCTAATTCACAGCAAGAGATGGCGTTGGAGCGACAAAAACGTATCGAAACAAGGGGAAATGGACAGTTTGCTAACGCTATCAACATGCAACAACAGCCGCGGCAACCAGCAGGGGCCGTCCCCCAAGTACCGGCTGGCGGGCAGGGGCAGGGAAACATGCAACGCCAAGGCAACCAGATCGGCGGAGGAGGATTGGCATTTAAACAAAACCCTGCCGTGGATTATAAAAGCCCAAACCGGAGTCCGGGGAGCTTTCAGCAGCAACAACAAGCTGCCCACCCCACGCCTCCTATGAAACTTGCAGAAAACCCTGACTGTAAGGAGGAGATAAAACATTACTGCAGCCACAACCTTGCCAACTCCATGAGCAATAATTTCGCCGTGTTGGATTGCTTGCAGAATGATCTGAAGGTGAGTTTGACGTCGAGACTTGTTGTTAGACAGTATAGATAATTGTTAGGCTATCCAATGTCTGACAGTGAACTTTAGAGTTACTGTGAATGAGGGAAATGAAATATATGCTGAGGAACACAGAGGGGAAAATAGCTGTGGGTTGTCAGTATATATAAGCGTCCACATGGGGGGGCAGTAGTTCTACTGGAAGAAGTACTAGTAGGGTAATGCTTTCTCCTGTTGTAACCATGTACTCTCCCACCCCCTTGTATTCTACCAGTGCACCCCCTCCCACCCACCCACACACACACACACACACACACACACACACACACACACACAAATCCTTTGGACCCTGCTCTGATCTCATTGCATAGTCATTGACAGCTGAAGCCTTTTAAATAGTGCATCTGAACAGAATGAAGTTCACGAAAATTACTGGAGGAGGCTGTAGCGTGAGTTGCACAAATGTATCTCAGCATCTGCCCCAACTTTGTGTCTGCAGTTCTGGACTTGTTTCTGAAATTTCTTTGGCTGTTACAATATGGTTTTAATTAAGTCTTAGAAACATTTTCCTTTTGCTTTGTGGATGTAAATAGGTGTCTTAAACATATCCTGTATGATGATCTGCCATTGCATTCCATTATAGAGTGTAAGTCGACGTGTACCTGATTTGATGATCTGGTAGAATTCAACAATAATAATAGTAAAATAAAAATTCTTCATACTCATATTATAATGATCACAAAAATGAATTTGGTTCATTTTATCATTTCACAATTTTTGCATTGTGTAACACTTGTAGGGAACAATATTTTGACAGTGTTATATAAGGTTAATAAATTCTCCCCCATGATTTATACAGGTACTAAGTCACATGGGCTTAGCTGCAGGGGGTGGGAGGGGGGAGGATTACGGGCCAAACGATGTAACTACTTTCTATTGTATTTGAGGTTGAAGACCTTGCTGTAACTTTCTTCTGGTGTATGTGAAAAGAGATATTTTTCTGAAATGACATTAATTTATTGGTAATGAAAGTCCAAATGAAATAAATCAACAAACTTGTCAGTCACATATTACTATCAGTCTATGCTACCTGCATGTGGCTGAGAATTGTCTTCTCCCTGGATGTGTAGTACACATATGGATCTAAAGCTGATTATTCAAAGTGAAGATTTGACTCATCTTCAAATGATCTGAAAGGAAACAAAAACAACAATACCTGTCACAACCACACTCAAAGGCAATATTTCCCTCATTGATGGCAGTTCAGAAAGTCTTTTATTGCCGGTGTTATAAACAACTGCTGGCAGTATTTTAGAATTTTTTGCTCCGTATAAATCTGGGTCCAGAGTACAATTGAGTCATAATCAAATGTTTTATTTTAGACTTTATTTCATTTGTAAATTTGTTATTATATTACATTTTGCTGAGTATTGATCTAGAGCATAATTGGAGGATTTAATATGATTGACATATTTTGTTCATTGGAGGTTTTTTCCCTGCATTTTGTAGAATTTTGTGGTAGGTTAAAAGCCATGATTTCCTGGTACCCAAGAAATAAATTTTAAGGTGTCTTTAAAAGGATTCCTACTAATGGATGTGGTATGGTAATAAAAAGATATCTCCATACTGGTAGCCAACTTTGTTACTTTACCAGTATCTTTTCTTCAATATGCCTGAAGTTTTATTTTTTTTCAATGAATAAATTCATTTGCTATCAGGGTGTTTCATAAACACCCTGATTTTGAAGGATATGTAAATGTAAGGCTTACTGTTAGAGTTTACAAGGGTTTTATTTTTAAATTAATTAATTTGTTTGTTTGTTATTGTTAAAATCCATATCAGTGTGCTTTGTATTGTGAAAGAACTTATAAACTGATGTGTATCTGTATTTGTTTTTTCATTCAGTGGAGTGAGTTGATTTCAATTTTTTCATCGGTTTTACCTGGATTGAAAAAAAAAACACTTAACCACTTCAGTAACTGATCTCAGTCCTGGATCATGCTGGTATTCATTGTCTGAGCTTGAGTGAGTCTAGTATGTAGCCTGCAAATAGTCTTAATTTCCCAAAGGACACACACACAAATATTGACATCGATCACTGTGAAAATCAGTTAAAGAGGGTTTTCATTATTTTTATTGTTAATGTTATATATACATGGCCCTTAATAAGTTCAGTTTGTCTCCAATTTGGGAGGCTAAAAGCCTTTTAAGCATTGTGTGTTTTTTACCATGCATTTAATGTCTTTCCCATGTCATGTGTGTTTCCTGCACTGCACTTTACCAGTAGTTCATTGGTGAAGGATGTGCTGAACCATATTTGCTTGCTACAGTTACTTTCCTTGCAAACAGAAAAATAAAGAAGTAAATAAATTAACAAATAAAGAAAATGAGATAAAATAAGATCAACTAAAATAACTTAAATAAATGTGAATAAAAATTTTTAAAAAATGATGGTAATAATAATGATGATGATGGTGATGAATAGAGAAAAATATAAGTAAACAAGGAAATGAATAAATAGACTCTTACTCAGATACATAAATAGATATCTTTATGATTTATTTCAATAAGGAAGTACATAATGAATAAATACTGAGTAAATAGATCTATAGAAAAGTTAAATAGATAAAACTTAAGTCACACTGCAGTGATGCATTAGTGTATTAACGTTAGTGGTCCTATGTCCAGTGTTTACCTGGTCACCAAGGGTCACTGGTCTGGAAGTAGTGGTCAGTATAGAGACAGTGTCAACATCAGGGCAGGCACCCATTATTAAAGATGTTTGCATACTTTCACTGGCTTTACAACGGTCAGATGCTGGGCGATTGTCAAATGCTGATAATTGTTGTTAATGACAGCCAAGCTACACTTAGTTAATGATTTATTTGTTTATGTGTTGCTATAGAAATGATTCAAGTATATATTTTTTCCTAGTTGTAATATGGAGAGAAAGGTCTTTTTATCTTTGTTTTAGAATAGAATAACTATGATTTTTGCAATGTACAGGTCTGGTTAGAAATATGGTACTGGTGTTTGAAAAACGGCAAGTTATTGCTAACAGCAATAAGCTCTCCCCCCTCTCTCCCCCCTCTCTCCCTCTTTACCCCCCCCCCCCCTTACCCTGGGGATTAAAACAAAGTTGATTTTCCCAAATAAAATCTGAATTAAGTGTTAGAACTAATGAAACACAGTCTCCTTTGTTGGTAGTAAATTCACTTAAACCAAGTGACATGGAGATCTCTTTCCCAGTGCACAAGTCTATGTATACTGAGACCACCTGTTTTTAATAACTTAGGACCATCTGTCCAAATAAGAGTGATAATTTCATTATCCTAGGCCATGTTTCTCCATAGGGCATGACATCCTGATTATACTTAACATGCTGAGGGGAGGTTTACTGAAGATTTCTGTGAATCCAGGTTACATAATGCATATTATCTCTGAGGAGGAAAGCCAAGCATTGTTATAATTGAACCCTGTTCAGTGGTAAATTGTGAGAAATTTGTGAATCTAGAATTGAGGGTCAGTAAATCTAATTAAATACTCTCATAATAGAACTGATTTTTTGTATTTCTTTACAGGAAAATCAACAGTTGACACCCAAATGCCAGCATGTGAGTATGAGACCTATAAGCTGAATTAAAAATTTAATTAAATTAAATTTAATTATTAAAAATGGTGTCTTCTCTCATCCCAAGACTTTATTCTAGTTATTTTATGTTGTCAGGTGTAATAAATATGCTATAAAGTCAATGTGTTAAGCTGTTTATATGACTGTCATATTGTATACTCTGTTATATCAGTCAGTGAGAATGGTTATTATATTGTATCTGGTATCAGTTTGAATGTTTTGTTATATAACGGCATGGATGACATTTCCAATGGTAGACCTGAAAGGAAATGGCATTGGATTATATTATGACAGAGAACTATAAAATTGAAGTACACTGAGCTAAAATATAAACACTTCTTGCAATCTTATCAACATTATGGGTAATATACATAGTAAATCATACAGTGTGAATTTTGTTGTTGTGTTATGTTCACACATTGCTGCCCATAAATACACATTGTCGCCTGAAGCCCAAGTCACATAAATAATTCACATGGGGTTTTTATATATTTGCTCAGTGTATATGTTAAAGCTTATTGTTTGATTTTTATTAATGGATTGATTTTTTTATTTTTCCACTACAGGTTGTGTATGACTACAAGCGTCAGTTAACAACAGATGTTCGTTTTGATTCTGCAGCATTTGAGGTTTGCAAAGACCCTCTTTCCAAGGTGAGGAAATAATGAACTCTCTTTGACCACTGGGAGGCTGCAGATATAGCTGTTGATAATTACTGTTAATTGTTTAGTAATAAAAATGATGATGATGATAAGGATTATGATGATGATAATGTTAATAATAGTAATAATAACAATTATAAAAAAGAGCCAGGTTTAAAGTAATATATGTTTATTGCAATGCAAATGTCAACTTGATGCCTTACTGATGAGTAGTGCACCTGACTGATACCACAGCAGATGTTCACAACAAAAGACCCAAACATGGAGAATTGTACACATTTTTCTGTTCCTCTGCAGTGGTTTACAGTCCTATGTTATGAAGAGATATAACAGTGGACCTTCTACATTTCAGTTCATTCCATATGATTTCCTTCTTTTTCCTTTCAGCTGCCAGAATGCAACAAGTTACAACAAGGAGGAGGGGAGATCATTCCCTGCTTGATAGAAAACATGGAGAACATCACCAACCAAAACTGCCAGTTGTTCCTAAAGAAAATGGCCAGTCTTATATTCTCAGATTACCGTCTCATCAAAAATTTTGTTGAGAGGTGTGGTAACGACATCAGTCGTTTTAAGTGTGGACGGAGTGAGGATGACAGGGATGATGTAAGTTTGAAAACACATTTAAACATATTTATAATTCTGATTGAGGGTTATGATGTTGACTAGCATAACTAGTTTCCACTACATATTTATCTTTGATGAGGGGTTTCCCCAGCATTTGGGTTACAAGGAGTCCAAAATATAAATCTGTAATTTGGTCTTTAACAAATATTGAAATTAAGATGATCACTAAAAGACCAGGTTTAATAATACATTATATTTAGATAAAGCTTAGAAGAAATTGAAATACACCAAACCTTGAACTACATTACATAAGAAAATATCCTTCTACACGTAATCATAGGGTTATTTATCTGAATATATATTTTCAGTCCCCCCACAACCAAGGCAGAACAATCAAGTGTTTAGAGCGTCACTATAGTGAACTTGACGAGGGATGTAATCAGCAGATTATGAGGGTGGCTGAACTACAGTCTGACGACTATCACATGGACAGGCCGCTCTACTTCGCCTGTAAAGATGATCGCGAGAAGTTCTGTCGAGACGTGAAAGCGGGACATGGACGCATCTTTAAGTGCTTGTACAAACACAAATTTGAGAGGACAATGAGCGCAGAGGTAAAGTTTTGACATTAATTTCTGTATGTTCTGTTTGTTTTTATAGGTTATATTTTACTTGGATGTCATGGCTTGGGAATTGCATTTAATAAAATGTTCATTAAAATCTTAGGTTTGAAAACCCCATCAGTAGAATTTTGCTAATGATAGATTCACCTAATTGGCCAGTAAATTAACCAATCTCCATGTCACTTTTATCCAGTGTCAAGAGATGGTGACTCTACGTCAGAAGCTGGTGCATGCAGACTATAAAGTGGGTCATGCTCTGGCAGAGGGCTGTGCTAAGGACATCAAGATGTTCAAGTGTGCCAAACATGCCAGAGACCACCAAAATCAGCCGGGAAGACTGTCAGAGATTTTGCTCTGTTTGGAGAATGAGAGGAAGAAAGGTAAGGTCATGGGTCGAAACAGACAGTCGTCACTCGTAAATTCCAGATAGTGAAAGCACGGGGACGACCCATTGTGACAGGTTACTTTAGTCCTTTCTGACGAGTGTCAGTTTTGATCAGAAACAGTGGTTACAGATGCTACTTCACCATTTCTGTCAATGTTTTCGCATTTATTTTCAGTAAATCTTGTGAATTCGACATATTTTCTCACTTGTTTCCTTTAGAACGTGGGCCGCGCCATATTGGATATCACTGCACATGCGCGCATAGCAAAACTACGGGAATCATTAGTTCGGCAAATTCCATGCATAAGCGTAAGGGAGTGATATTCTAAGTAGTTTTGGAGATCGTTATTGGTCTGACTGATACAAAAGAACGGCTCTCATTGGTCTTAGATGATGTTAAAAATAGAAATCCCACAAAAAAGTTACATGCGCTCTGCATTTGACAGCTTAGCCACTATTTTTCGGGTATTTGCATTAGCTGCGATGTGGAATTTTTTGCATATGGCGTAAGCAAGCCAAAGCAACGAGATATTCTGAAGTACCAAGCACTAGTTCGTTTAGTCAAGAATCCAGCGCTGATTCAGAATGTAAGAAAGTCTAAAATGACTATCTTCACTTCTAAAATTAAGTCAGAGGGAGGCTGAAAACATTTATCATGAAAAGATGGGTTTTTAGTAAGGCTTTTAAACTATCGCCGTCACTTTCAGTTCTGATATTTTAATATTAATTAATTCTTTTAAAAAAGAATGAAGAACTGTGATTTGGATAAAACTTGTGATGTGTGAAATATTAAGTTTATTTGAATAAATAAAGTCATTTGAAAACAGTGTAATATGTGATTGTGGAAATGCATACCACATCATGAGGATCACTAAAAATTAGCTTGGACTAGTAACACAGCAAAGTCACTAGTCCCATAGGACCAGTGACCCAGAATTTCTGTTTCAACCCCTGTAAGGTGTTGATTAGCAACTGTGTAGAATAAGAGACTGTTTAGAATTTTAATACATTTTCCATTTGAAACCAGAAGGTGGCAGCACTTTCTGATGAGGCTTAGAATACTTTGTCTTGGCTGCTTTTTTGATAAACCTTGTTTCCATTCATTGTTTCTTGGCATCAACATATATTTCCAGATTTCATGACAAATTTGTTAGTTTTTTGTATTTGTCACCCCTGAAAAAAAGGAATATTGGTTGAAAAGCAGCCAAAGTTCTACGAAATGAATTATAATTTTTTAAGTATTCATGATATTAACAGGATTCTTTAAAATGCAAAAAGACCATTTTTATGAGTTCTGCTCATCTTGAAAAGTACTGACAGCGCTGGTCCCAAGTAAGACAATTCATTTCTGTCAAAATTCACCATCACCTGGGGTAGCGCTAGCAATTTTTTTCGCTTAGCCATATCACCACTTTTATGTCAATTTGTTATCAAAATGGTTATAATTTGACTAAAACAAGTCAAATCAAGCCCATTTTCTTTAGCCAATGAAGGCCAGTTTTAGCATTTGGCTAAATTGGCGAGTGTTAGCGCTACCCCAGATCACTTTTTTCAGGCAAAAAGGTCTCTGCAGAGTGTCAGTCAGAGATGAACAACTGGCGTCGCAGCTTAATGGAAGATTACCAGCTGACGCCTGAGGTAGCCAAGGACTGTTCGACTGAGGTGACCCAATACTGTGATGGTGGCACGGAGAGAGGCGGGAAGACACTACACTGTCTGATGGACCTGGCCAGACCCAGAGAGAGACAGTTTGATAAACAGCCCAGGATTAGTGAGCAGTGTCTCAGAGCGGTGAGTTGGGAGAATCTTAATTGTTTGTCATTGGGGCTTGTGGTAATTTTAGGTGATGAAATCTTTGAACGAGGTAAAAATGAAAATTTATCAGTTAAATTCAGGGATTTTATGGAAATCATCTTCTGGGTCATTCGGAGACAGAATATTTCAAGTTAACATTGACGGGCATCTAATTTTTTCAGAAGACGGTCAAAAATGAAAAATGGCTCAACAAAAAAAATTTGTAAGCCTGTCAGAAAATGTCTCTGGATCCACCCCTGAAAATTGCAACTTTAGCCATGTTATGGCAGATTTTTTGCATGAAGATCTTAAAACTGGTCACAGCAACAAGCGTATAAAGTGATGTATTAAATCATTTCAGCTGGAGGGTCTGATCAAGGTGGCGGATGCGGCAGAAGACATCAGGGTGGATCCCTCCGTGATGCAGGCGTGTCAACCTGTGGCTAGTGTGCTGTGTAAAGATGTCAAACCAGGAGATGCCAAGTAAGACCAGTTTCACAAAAAAAACTAAGTCAGGTTCCCTGGCTAAGAGCTTAATTACCAAGGTTACATGGTCACATGGGCACATCTTACCCTATCAGGAGCAGTGTGACAGCATTCACATGGAAATCATAGTCAACTAAGCCAGGGGACTGACTTAAGTTTTTTTGTGAAACTGGCACCAGGTTACGTACTTATAGATTTTACCTTAGACTAGTTAAACTAAAAAATTTTTGGACCATATGAAGTAAAGTTCAGGTAGATTTTGTGTAAGATTTGTAAAACAGTTGAATTAAAAAGAAAGGTTTTCAACAAAGTCACTAAGCATGCTTATTCCTATACAGCCAAAAGATTAAGAATTGTTTTATTTGATTAAATCTTGTGCAAATCGTGCAAATTTCTATAGAGGTGGGAGAGGGTGGGTTGAAAAGTTTCCAGTGCAGGTTAGATTGGTCTAGGTAATACAAAGTCCTAATGGCAGCTATACCTATTTCCAGTGTGATGGCATGCCTGATGGACAAGATGGAGTCAGACAAAATGACAGACGAATGCGAAGAGCGCCTGGTAGAAATACAGTACTTTGTAGCTAGGGACTTCAAGTAAGTGATCTTACACATAATATTGCCATTTTTAAAGTGATGTTACCTTTTGCTAGGATGTAGTTGTATAATTATTACTGGAAAAACTGAAAAACTGTTTAGTTCACTTTGAACTCTCACTTTTTTTATGTACAGACACAGATGTGTCTGTACATATAGCCATCATCTGCGTCTGTCGTCGCCGTCGCCGTCGTNGTGAAAATTTAAATTTTCACTTATTTGTATCTTTATTTTCTGTTCTTTGTCTGTACATTTGACAGCTTTGCTGCCTTGTTCTTTCTCCCTATGTTAGCATTCTCTGTTGCCAGCTCCTCTTGCTCACACTGCCACCTATATTTCCAGTCTAGACTCCAGACTACACAAACTATGTCACAAAGATGCAGTAAAGCACTGCCACGCCTCTGAGAACTGGTACGATCCTGACACGGAAGGGCCCAGTAACGGCCCCTTAATCCTGCCTTGCCTTTATGGCAGAATCATGCATCACGAAAACGATCCTCATATGCAGGTAATTCTGTGTGATGTTGTCTTTGTTTGTTGCAGTCTGGCGCAGTGGATAGTTGCAGGTATGGAATTGCCA
Source organism: Lingula anatina (assembly GCF_001039355.2). The sequence goes on from NW_019775504.1 coordinate 250,808, forward strand.
ATCCAGGATGTCTGTTTTGACTCATTGTCTTTCTTTTCCTTTTTAGCCTTAGATGTGAAAGAATCTACCCCTTGGCGTGGTTTTTGTTTAATTTCTGATGTTGTATTAAATGAAGGTTGTGTTCTTTAGTTCCAGGTGAAAACTTCCTATTTCATAACTTTGGTGGACTGACATATTGAAGAGGGGACTTATTAAATATCACCATAACTTCAGAGTTCATAATTTGTTTTGTGAATCGCATACAGATATCTTTTGTACGACCAGTCAAAATTTTTTTAAGACTACCAGTCAAAATTTTTTTTAGGATCATATTGCTAACTGAATTTTATCTTAAGTGTCCTAAGTGCCATAAAGTTATAATTTTTTTCAAAAGTTGCTAATTTATTGGCAAGATGAGCCCCGTTTCACAAAGCAGGTTGTGTCCTCTCTGATTTTATGTGTGGTATTTACACCAGTGGTCTCCATATTTATACAACTTTTTTTCGATGTTTCTAACGTCTCTGTGTCTATCCCTTGTCTCAGTCTGGCGCCTCGTCTTTACCGGAAGTGTTGGAAGGTGGCACAGAATTACTGTGGGGTCCAGGACTGGAGGACGGAGATGTCCGAAAATGAGCGAAAAAAGAGGCCACCGGGTTTTGTTCTCGCATGCCTGCATCGCAAATTTAAGGAAATGCCCAAGGATCATTTGCAGAAGGACGATGTGAATAATAAATGAATTTGTGCTTTTGTTTTCTTCTCTTGAATATTGATGCACTTTTTTATATCACAAGTTGTTTGATTTGAAAAAAAATTGGAATATTTATGCATGGCTGATTAAATATGCACTTTTCATCCAGTATTCAAAGTAACAGGCTGTTTTTATCAAACATCTCAATCTTCAAGCAACTTTTTAAACATTTAACATATTTATGAACTGAAAGCAAACCCAGAAGAAACATCTGCTTCCATGATAGACAAACAGCTTTCAGTGCAAATTTCCGCAACACAGTTGGGATACACTGATAGAGTATGGTCATGCTTTGATTGCTATCTAGAAGCTTGTCATTTACATAACTCTGTCATGAAATTTCATTTTAAATATGATGATGAAAAGAGTGCATGGATATTGTGTTAGCTGTTGATCCAAGGCTTTAATTTCCCTGCAGTGTGTCTTGTGTGTGATCGTCTGCTGTTTCATTGATGGAAGTTATTCTTAATTTTAGGTGTCTTGGGTTGAAGTTTTCCACTTCTTTACCTTCTTTTCCATTTTCTTTGATTACATAATGGAAGAAGTGCTGTTAGTTTATTCATATATAATAAACATGTTTCTGTTAGTGTCTGAAGGTTCTAACAATTTACTAACAATTTCAGAGTTACAAATTATGTATTCTGTTGAGTCTTGCACTTGATTTTTGAAGGTGTTGAAATCTGGAGAAAAAAAAACAAAGTCAACCCAGTTTCCAAACTCCTGAGTTCTGCACTTTTTGTGGATGATGTTTGTATTTTGCACATTCTTGATAATTTTCTTCTGTTTTTCTACTTGATTTCAGCTCATGCTTTATCTAATTCCAATTCCTAGTTTCTTTTAGTCATGATAGCCCCCGTATCCTGCTGTTGTTAATATTGATTGGATTATTTTCTATTATGATTTATGTCATTTACTACAATTTATAGCAAAAGTGAAGTTCAAGAGAAACAAAACCAACAAACAAATCGAAAAAAGTTGATTTAAAAAGTTTGGATAAGATCATAATGTTGTAATGATGATTCTATTCAACCAGTTTGTGTTTAAAAAGTAATTATTCAAATAACTTGTAGCCTACGAGAAAGTTAATACAAATAATGCTTTGCTGTTACTTGTAGTAAATTGCATTTGTGAAGGATTTTATATTGAGTTTATGGCTTTGTTTCTATTAAAAGTTTTGTGGAATGAAATGGTTTTATATGTTTGGTTATGTCGTAAACATCTACAAATGTATGGAGATATTTTTCTTTTATTTTGTATTACATAATATTTGAGGGCTTTAAAAGTTTAAGGTAATATTTGTGATTAAAAATTAATTTTAGATAGATATATTTACAAGGTAACAAGTTTTCCTTGGGACTGTAGAAAAAAATAAAGATTCATTCTTAAATAAGTTTTAAATATGAATATTATAAAACAACCAGATCTTTGCCCTTTTTGTTCTTCAGATTTCCCGCCAGTGTGCACTGGAAGTGAAGCGTGTGATGCACCAGAGGGCGCTAAATGTAGATCTGGAACCACGTATTGAGGAGCCGTGTATGGCTGATCTTGCCACGTACTGTTCACAGGAGACAGAGAAGGGAGCTGTGAGTATACACAGTTTGATGAAAATCTTGGCCTTTGATTCTTACTCAGTTTTCCAGTAGATGGAGAGAGAGGCCATGACAGTCTGCTTTAAGTTTGCAGGTGTTGACATGTCTGCCAATTTTAGCTTAATATAAATTTCTGTCATACTCTTATTATTTGAGCCATTACAGGAATAAGGAAAATTAAAAAATCATTTTCCTACAATTTTCAGTCAAATTTCACTTGCTTTGTTTGTTTTTTCTTTTTGTTTTTCTATTATTTATTTTTCCTCATATACAGGAAGTGGAATGTCTCCAAGACAACTATGATAGTTTGAGTGACGAGTGCCAGGAAGCAGTGGGTAACTTCACAGAAGATGAGGACGCAGACATAGAACTGGACAAGATCCTGATGAAGGCGTGCATGCCAATGTTGAGGACTTTCTGCCAGGTGGGTTCTTCTCCTTATCTGTACACACAGCAGACCAGTAGTCGGGGGTGGGGGGTTGAAAGTGCCTATTTTTGCTGCCAATTTACTGTAAGAATAGATTTACTTTAAGTAGTCTTCTTCATATGATTCAGAAAGTATTTAAGAACATAATAGTGTTTAATGAGAATATATATAAATTTTATTTTTCATTATTATAAGAAACCAATTAACAAAAAAAGGAAAAATTAAATAAGAACATTTTCTGCATTTATTGTTTCAAGCTACAGGGGATTTGTGAAAAAAAATGATAAAAAAATAACCAAAAAGCAATCTTGTTTATGTTATTAGAAAGAGATGGAGGATGACAGAGATACAGGAGAAGTAATGGAGTGCCTTATCAAACAGAAACACTCCCCCCAGATGGACCTCAAGTGTGCAGCAGGCATAGAGCATCATCAGCTGGTATGTAGGCAACACATAGGACACTTGTTCTTTAGTTTTTTCTTTCTCCATAAATCAAGCAATGATTCAAGACATCAGACATTGCTGTTTTTACCTGGGGGGAAAATTAGATTTGGTGCAAATAATCTTATGCTGAATAGCTCAAACACAGTGGCACAGTTACTGCAGTAACATGTCCAACACAATTGGAAAAACTTGAATTTTCACAATTAACACATTAGCTCATTCGTCATATTATCATTCATAACACAATGGCAAAACGTATATTCACTTCTAACACAATAGCTCACCCAGTCACATCTAACACAATAGCTCACCCAGTCACATCTAACACATCTAACACTATTGCTCACCCAGTCACATCTAACACAATACTCTCTCTGTTCCAGATCACACTGAAGGACTACAGATTTAGCCACAAGTTTAAAGAAGCCTGCAAAGCTGATGTTATGAAGTTATGCAAAAATGCCAAATCAAAGTGAGTACAGAGTTTCAAAATTTAAACTATTTCTTGAAATGTCTACCTTGTATTTTGCATAAAAGCAGTCCTTTTGAGGTTGAATAAAAAAAATGCTTTACTATTGGCCATTCCACAGTAACACACAGTTTGTGTTTTCTTTGCATAATTTTAACTTATCCCAATTTTTTGCATGTTTGACACTGAAGAAATATCAGATATGGCTGGGGTAGGGCTAGCAATTTTTTTCGCTTAGCCAAATCACCACTTCTTTGTCAGTTTGTTATCCAAATGGTTATAATTTGACTAAAACAAATCAAATCAAGCCCTTTTTGTTTAGCCAATTTAAGTCAGTTTTAGCATTTGGCTAAATTGGCGAGTGTTAGCGCTACCCCAGTATGGGAAGATTTCGACAGTAATTAAAAAATGGTATAAAACAGTTATGAAATATTTCACACAAAATGTGTCTCTGATGTGAATTTTTTTGTGGATTGACCCAAAACTGTGATGGAGAATATTTTCTCTTTATAAACTCCTTTCTGATGTCTATTTCTCCTTTAATCCTCACATCTGTGTTCTTTGTTTTTCAATAAAGAATTTATTTGTTAATGCATTTCTTCCTCAGGTCCCAGGTAGTGGTCTGCCTTAGTGAACACATGAGAAATGACACCCTGCTGGATAAAGTACAGAGATTGTCTGCTAAGTGTCTGTCACAGCTGAAGTTTGAACTGTTACAGAGGGTAAGTTAACACCTTGCTAGATAAAGTACAGATATTGATTTTCAGAATAACTTTATCTTCAAGTTATCAGTTGTGGTTGAAGTTTGTGCTGTGGTAGCCAGTAAGTGGGGAAAGGAATCTACTTTGAACAAGGACTACATCTTTTTTTTATCCATAACTTTAACAAAAATCAATTTTTCAAGATGTGTGATTTTAGCAAAAAAAAAAAAAAAAGAAACTAAATAATGCCCACACTAAAAAAACACTGCTGTTCCGTCTTTGTCAGTTCTTGAGGTTAAACTTGGAAATCACAATATTGAGTGAATTCTTGTCAAACTTACATATCTTTAAGATTCCTTATTGTATGAGCATTAGTGTACTAATCATTCTCTCTTTGATATTTTAAAAACAAAATTATTGCTATTTTAATTTATGTACAGCATTTAGTATGGTTGCATATATTTTTATTATTTCTTATTTACTGATTTTTTAGTCGGAGTCGATTAAACTGGATCCAGATCTTCTCCAGTCATGCCAGGAAGATATTGACCACTTTTGCCCAGACAAGAATGCAGGGAACGCAGAGGTCACCGAGTGCCTTAGGAAGAAAAACCCAAAGAAACTGTCCAGTTCATGTAGAAGTATGTTGTTTAAACGAGAGGTATGTACCTGCATGCATACGCGCAGGCAAATAAAACAAACACAAACACGCACACACTTCATAAGACTGGAATTTCTCACATTTTATTAACAAGCCTTTAAGAACATCAAATTCGGATCAAATATAATCTCAAAATGAAACCTATAGATGATGGAATGATTTAAAAACCCCACCAATCCCATAATATTGTGCACCTTCAAGAATATATTCACAAGTCAGATGTCCTATCTCCTGGTCACTTGTCTGATATTGGTGTCAATAGGGCCATTCAGATGTCCTATCTCCTGGTCATTTGTCTGATATTGGTGTCAATAGGGCCATTCAGATGTCCTATCTCCTGGTCATTTGTCTGATATTGGTGTCAATAGGGCCATTCAGATGTCCTATCTCCTGGTCATTTGTCTGATATTGGTGTCAATAGGGGCATTCAGACCCAGTTTGTCTGTGGACTAATTGGTCTACAAATTATGGAAATATAGCGCACATTATGGATTCCTGCCTCCCACGTGCGCCCTTTCAACAGGGAAAGAGCAATTAAGTCTTGGTACCCTTTCAAGTTGGTCGCACCATATTTGATCCACAGACTAGCAAAACACCAACAAGCCCTTCTTGATCATGGTAATGAAGGGTTGAAAAATGCCTCATAGGTAGAAAAACACATTGAGTCTTTTCAGAAACTGATTATTTTTTCTTTGTATCACAATTATATTAATATCTCCATAATAAAATATAAATGTATGTAAATCATATTGTTTTAGATGGTGATGGAGCGTAATCCCAGTGTGGACTTTGGTTTCATGACTTACTGTAAGAGCATGGTGAAGGTACGTAATGTGTGGATTTTTTTTTTTTTTTTTTTTTTTGATAAAAACTTTTATTTCTGACCATATTTTCATCCTTGTTATGCAGCAGAAAATTAGACTTCACCAAGAGTGTGAGAGTGTTTCCACACTGTACCACATATACCATATAAATGTTTGTTCTTACACAAAACCAATAAATGGTTTGTCTTATTAGCATTAAATTTGTATTTCAGCACTACTGCCAGGATGAGGAACCTTCCAACTATCTCACTTGTTTGAAAAGACACAAGAACGAGGACAATTTTGATCAGAAATGCCGCAGGAAGATATCTGACAGACAGATAGAACAAAATAGAGGTGATTTTATAAATATTATAATTTTTGGACAACAAGCTATTACAAAGCAGTTTCATGTGTACAAAGCTACAAAGATGACTAAAAGTCTTTGCTATAGATATAAAACAAAACCATGTGATATTAAGGCATATGTACATTAACAATAGCATGTTATTGTATAATTGCTTCAATGAAGTGCCTAACCAAGATGGTGGTACATACACAAGAAGCAGCTACACCTCTCTGCCACTATAGTTAATGCACAATTTGGTCAGTTTTGGAGCAGATCTTCATATTTAGTAATATATTTTTAGACATGGGTTAAGAAGAGTATTTTAGTAATGCAAATTTAATTTAATTTTTTTAATTTTCTGTACTTTTTTTTTACCCAGATTATCGCCTGAATCCAGCCCTGAAGAGCGCCTGCACCATGGACATCCCCAAGTTCTGCAAAGCTGTCCTCCAAAATAAGAAGAGCAAGGACGAGGACTTTGAAGGAGAAGTCATCAACTGTTTGAAGACACCATACAGAAAAGGGGTATTTGTCTACAGTACTAATTGTTGGTAGCAGACCTGAATCAAATTTTTATCATACAGGTTCTATGCTTTTTTTTTATGTTGTGTGTAGCATAAAGGGATTAAAGGTCCACTTTTTCAAAAGATGACTGTTTATTTATTTATTTATTTATTTATTTATTTATTTATTTATTTATTCCAGAGGTTGTCCAAGAACTGTGAAGACCAGATAGGTCAGATAATCCGTAGTGCGGCGTTGGACTACAGACAGGACCCTGTGCTGGCCAGAGCCTGCGAGAAAGAGGTAGATTAAACATCTGTGGAGATGTCCTGTTTTTCTGATGTATATTCAGTTTTTAAAGTCTGTTTCTTTGACCATCTGTTTGTAGAATTGATTATCTTATTATCTTATATTATCATGTAATTGACTGTCTGGTAGTTGAAACAAAATCAAGGTGATGAAGCTGACAGGGTTCAAAATTAAGGAATAATATCTGTTTACTTCTTTATATATTTTAATAATGAAATTTGTAAAATTGATCAATTTATTTGTGAATGAATAAATTTTATTTATTTATTATATATATTTGTCCCCTAGTTGAAGGCATACTGTAGTGAAGAGGTGGAGAGAGTTCAGAATGGCCAGGGAGGCAAAGGAGAGGTGGAAGAGTGTCTGAAAAATTTAGTAAAACAAAACAAGATAAAACCTAAAAGTGATTGCTCAAATGTAAGTATTAGTAGGGATGGTTCTACTCTTAAAATGTTCAAAGGTGAAAACGGTTACTGTAGTAGTACACTTCAAAAAGGCTTGTGCCTGTTTTAGAAGTAGAGAAAATTTTCTAATATTTAGACCATGGTCTGTATGCACATATATTTTGTATATTTATGTCTCCATCCAGGAAGTAGCCAGGATATTAGTAGAAGGGAAGACAGATGTCCACTTGGATCCTATCCTACATCAGGCATGTTCAGCTGATCTCAGACATTACTGTGATGGCATAGAACCAGGAGAGGGAAGATGTAAGTTGATGGGGCACAGGTGCTGGTCCTGGTATTGACAGATATTCTCTATAGGGACAAAGATACTTGTTTGATTAATGGCATTCTGGCTTACTCCGGAACATTAAAAAACATTTTTAAAATGTTTTTTCAAGATTATGAAGTGTATTATTGTACAGTAGCAGAGACAGACTAAATGTAACTTATTCTAAAACCATTATGACTGATAATGGTCTGCAAACAAGAGAGGTCCTTTCAATAATAAGAGAGAAAAAAAAACTCTGGTGTAAACCTGTTTCTACTGCTGCTGTTGATGCCATTACGTCCAAGGGTGAAGCATGTTCATGATGATTGTAAATATTACACTTGTTGGATCATAGTCATTGTAAAATGAACCAGTACTAAAATAAATACATGATTGAATAAATGAATATAAAATGCTAAAATAAGTGGCCAGTCGAGAGAAGTTGATAGGTAAGCCATGAGTTTTTTCGTCTCTTTTCCAGTGATGAGTTGTTTATTGACAGCTTTGGATGATAGAACAATACGTCTTACTAAACACTGTAGGATATTACTACAACAGAGAGTAGACCTATGGGAGTATGCTGCTAAAGTAAGTAGACTAAACCTGATAGACATTCAAATTGAAAATTGTTATATTTAAGCTAAGTTAATTATTGATTCTTTATTTATTGGCAAATCATACTTTATTATTAGCTTTCTATCTTGGAACCATTTCCTTGAAGTCATTTCACTGTTATGTCACTTTTTATTCTATAGATAATATTAAGGCCATGTTAATTGTTTTTTTATGCTTTCTGGGTCATAGTTTAAAGGTATTTGTCAGTGATAGGCTGCATGTTTGGAAGACATCTTTACTACTGTATCTGTCTCATTTGAGGAGTGTACTGGATGATAGAAATATTCAGGCCAGATCATCATCACTTGATTTGTTTCCTTTCAGATTGCCCCACCTGAGACAGCAGCAGACTTGTGGGATCAAGTGATGGGGTCGCCTTCTCGGAACCATTTCCTTTTAATTATCTTCGCTGTTATCTCCGTCATGTTTATTGGAGGACTATGTTGTGGGCGAGTGACAAAACGAGTGACAGCGCAGGCAAAGAATAAGTGATCTGTGTTGAAGTTAGTTAAACAAGAAAAAGATAGATGGAGCCACGTGATATTATCATGAACTGCCTTATCTGGCTTCCAGTAGTTTTGTACTTCCATATCCCTGGGTTAATGTCAAGGTCATTGTAAATGGTCAAGGTTATGATCAAGGTCATTGCAGGAGGTCAAAGGTCATAGATTGATAGTATTACACCCAATGCAAATATTATTGCCACTCCTAACACAACCCTGTTGTAAGTTCAGAAATAGACTGAAAAAATTGTGCATTTCATTGTCTGCTTTCACTGTCTGATTACCTTCATGAACTTACATACTTTGTTTAACCGTTGCTCTGGCTATAACAGGGCACCTTGAAGGATGCCAGTGATTCGGATGTCTGGCTTGGTTGAAGAAGGCAACTGGGATGAAGCCATGGAAACTGATAAAGTCCATCAAGGATTGGATATTATGACAGCAGTTCATGCCATGACCTTGGCAAGGTCCTATGATTGATTGATTGATTGATTGTACATTACCCCAGGGATATGTGGAAAGGTTGGCTATTTGATGCTGTTCTGTCTTCAGACAAAAAGGTGGTGGTCTCTATTTCTCAACTCAGAAGACTGCTTTGAAAAAATGTTTGCTTATGCCATCGATAAAATTGCATAATTTCTCCACGGTTTTATTGACAAAGACTGGGTATTGTGCAGTTTGAGATGATATATTGTCTTGTTGAAATGTGTTCTGTATCTTGTTGTATTGTCCTCCAGATCTCGTCACATTATTGTGCTGTTATTGCTGAAAAAAAAAATAACTGTCATATGTAAGAAAGTGAAGATGAGGAAGAGTGTCATAATATGTACTATGTTGTTGTTATGTCCTGGGAAGTATTCTCAAGGTTGGATTTTTTTCATCACTGCCTTGCTTAAAAAAAACCCTCACAAATATTGAAAATTTGCCAACAAATGCCAAAGGGATTTTTCTTTTTGCTTGTTGAATGAAAACAAAGATAGATTTTAAAAAAAATAGAGTTAGTGAAAAGCATGTCAAAGCTTCTGCAGTAATTTGACATTTCAGCAGTGGAAAGAGAAGAAATTTGTCTCAATATTTCAAGACCAGAGAGGAATCACTTCAGTAAAGGCCACAAGGCAGTGCATGCACCTTTGATTATATTTATTTCAAGCTCATATGAATAAAATGGTAGCCAAGATGTCTAAATGAACGAAATACTCTACTGAAAATAATAGACAACGAACATAACTTGAGAATACTTCCTATGTCAAGGCTGTCCTGCTTAAGGTCTTTGGTGCTGCTGATACGTACATCCACACATTCTTCAGTGTTAATTTATTTTCATGTGGTAGTTGAACTTTATTTTATTATAGCTTTTTAACATCACCCTGACTTTCAGAGTACTCATGTTGTAGCCGCTTTCTTATTCATGCCAATGTTTTCTTGACACCATTTTAGGTGAATTGAAATATTTAAGGTATACTGAGGCCTGTTTCATAAAAAAAATTTGGCAAATCCAAAATCGATCTTGTCAAAGATTGTCCAGGGTTTTAACCCAGAAGACATTTAAATAGAATCAAAAAGGCAGATTGCCTCTTTTTTTTTTTTTTTTTTTTTTTTTGTCTTCAAGCAAGTCTCCACAGCAAACTATAAGATTGTCTTCACAATAACACTGAATGTTGCCTTCATAAACAACAATAGCCTACATAGTTGATCCACCTATATTTAATTTAATAGTGGGCCAGCTAAGATCTAAGACAAGTATCATTATCGCAAAGTCAACTAAAGTAAGCCGGCTGTCAGATTTTTAGCAGTCCAAGCTAAAACCAAAAAACTTACGATATATTTGTACAGCAGGCCCCCAGCTATAGTAAGATAGGCACCATTTGGCCCCTGATTTTCAGGGTGACTTTTGCACCAAAGAGATTTCTCTTCATTTTCTGCTAAGATTCTCATTAGACAACAGTTTCTGATCAATACAGAGGTAGAAGGAGAATTAGAATCAAATTCTTAATATTCACTCTATTCAGTTCAGTAGATATTATATGTAGTATGTATATATAAGTCTTTATTTTATGGGGGGAATGGGTGATTATCTAACAGAAATGATTTATTTTGAAACCACAGATGTATTTCTTGTAGAACATATATATATTCTGTGACATGTGTTAAACTTTTCAAGACCGAGTGTCCTGTTTCAACTGCTGTGCTTGTTTTGTAGTCCAGTTTCAATAGTTTGTATTGTATTATAGGTGCTTTTTTGGGGGTGGGGGTGTTTTGTACAGGCTACCAGTTTGAGATAGAGAAACATTTAATTCCGTTCCATGCCAACCCACCGTTTAGATCCATGAGGCCCTGAACACATCTTGCTGAACACTTTTCTGCTTCATACTACATTGACTGGTCCTAACATGTTACTACACTATTGGGGTGGGGGGGGGGGGGGTACTCTCCACATATTTAACAGGTCATTGACTGGTCCTAACATGTTACTACACTATTGGGGGGGTGGGGGGGTACTCTCCACATATTTAACAGGTCATTGCCTGTTATAACACTCTGGGGGTTTCACTCACTTTCACAGGTTCACCTCTAGATATTTTGACCTATCAGATTTAATCTAGTTGACAAGCCATGTTGAGTATAGGGATTTTTGAAAATTACACCCTTATGCAAGAGCCAGAATATTGTTTTGTCAATCTCTCAAGTGGTGTGAAACAGAAAAGTGTGTGGTACAGTGTGAAAGGGGCTTGAGATTATTATGCAGGTTTATCACAGGAAGGTAAGGTGTTGTCACGTTCTGCGTGTTCTGCCTTACGATGCTCTGTGAAACATTGGCTGTCCACCAGAGTTTTTTCTACCAGTAAAGTAGAGTTGTAAAAAATGTACAAAATAAGCAATGCAACTGGATGTTAGATTTACATGTGGGAGGTTTCCTTTTTTGAATGTATTTATTTTATTCATATGTAAATGATCTTTTTGATGGGTGAGCTTGATTGGAAGAACATTTCTCCTTTGTGCAATTCTTGGTAAAATCAAACCTTGTGGAGTAGAACTGAAATATTGTAGGCAATTTTGAAATTGTGGTGGGCACAACTTTTTCAGCAGCATTTTCATAATTTCTATACATTTGTAAAGTGTCATGGTTGTAGCTTTTTATCATTCCAAAAAGTTGATTTTGATATCCAGGTGTTGTAGTTCTCTTTGTTATATAACAGCTGAGTATTTCATAGCCAGTATACTCCCAATAACCAAAGCTTGGTAAGTTGTACTTTGTTTAGGTTGTTTTGATTACCTGATCAGGGCTTATTTTTCTCTACACATGTTTTGTTGTGGATTATAAATGGCTTGATTATTGTACAAAAAAAAAATAGAATAGTTTGGAGAATTGCAATTATTCCTTCTTTGTCTGTTGCAAGTCTGCTACACTGATGGCTTTAACTGTGTTTACTTGCTAATGCTTACCAGAGCTATTACTTGAACCCAGGGCTGGTTTTAAAAAAGAACTTGAGACCAAAAATTGATTGTAACTTGTAGGTCCAGTGTACACTCTACTTGGACGTTTTAATAAGATGTTTTAGACCAAAAGTTGGTCTATTTCATTGTTTCGGAAATACTGTTATCCCTAATTGAAGTAGACTAAAATTTAAGTCTAAAAATTAAGACCATCGTACGGTCTCAAGTTTTTTTTCTAAACTAGCCCCTTGTGATGTCATTTGTTATACATAGTAGGGGCTCCTTTTCAGAATCTACATTATAATACATAGTAGGGGCTGCTTTTCATATATCTATATCATGGAAGGAGACAACTGGAGAGGGGGAGGGGAGGAGGGGGTCACTGAGGTCACATATTATGCCCATTTAGCACACAATTCAATACTTGTATATTGGGTCAGGGTTTCAGAATTATCAAACCATATTCAGATTTTGTCTCTATTGTTATGTAGAACACATGATATTCAATATCTATATCCCCAGTATTCCTACAAACTCTCAGTAAGACATCCTGAATGTCAGAGGTCACTGGAAGAACTGACTTCTGTTATCAGCATGCCTATGTTGTTTCCTGTAGCACTTCGGTTTTCAGAGGTTTCTGAAACTTCTATTATGAGCATGTTTCTGGTATTGCCAATTTGTGCAAGTACAGTGGCATGCCAATAATAGAGGAGCTTTCACTGGCCTTTGATATTCAGTGTGTGATATATCATTAGTTATCACAGTATGTTCCCATAACGTAATCTTGTTTTGTTTTGTTATGAAATAGATAGGGAGAGGATTGTATGCTTTATTTCATAATATATATAAGAAAATACTAATGATACCATGAGGCCAAGTTATAGGTGGGTGTAATATTAACAAGTAGAATTAGTTTGCTTGTAACTTAAGGTGCAGTCAACATATGTATATATGTATATGGTGTATTATGTCAATGTGGACACTAAGGCCCCATTCAGAATTGGGGATTAACTAGTCCGAGGGTCAAATATGGCGATCCAATTCAAAGCTTGTCGCCTAATCCGCTAATAGACACTGAATAGATATCCCGTGGGGAAGTATTCAAGTGGGTCGGCCATATTTGACCCTCGGACTAGTTAGTCCCCTATTCTGAATGGAGACTGATATGGAGATGCTGTGGATAGGAAGCTGGGGTGAATACAAGGCATGTTTACTCCAGTTTTAACTTAGACCAAGATATGAAGTTGCAAGTTTTTGGGAGCAAGACTGTTTTCTGGTTTATGTTAATTCCTCTGTGGATTAAAACATTTGTTTTGTTTATTTGTATTTAGGTGCAGAGACAGTCGTCAGCAGGTTGGTCACAGCACTTGTAGACTTGCATTTATGTTCTCTTTGTGAATTGAGATTAGAAAATGGTTGAGTTTTGGTACTGATCTATTATGACCCAATTTGTAGACTAGACCACATAGACACTAAAGTACACTTTTACTACACTTGTAAAGAAAATAGAGCAAGTGCCTGTATGTAGTTTATATTCTGAAAGCACGGTGACTGGAGTTTTGCTGCTATGTAGTGATATATATGTATATAGATAAAACCTGAAGTACGCTTCTCAACTAGAATAGGAGATAGGTATCATCTAAAGTTGATTTATTTTATTTTATTTTCCTTATTTCTGAAAGCACTGAGGATGTATACAGCGCTATAATGTTAATGTACAGGTTAAGATATGATTATCCTTTTCAAATCAAAATTTAGATTTGGAATGCGTATTAGTGGGTCACTTTATTGTACATTCAGATTTACAAAGGCTGTTTCAATAAAATAATTTAACATGTCTTTGTGTTGGTATTTATTAATTGACTTGATAACTGACTCACTCTCTCTCTCTCTCTCTCTCTCTTCACATCTCGAGTTTATTATCTTAGCTCTATTCCCATAGATTTTAGATCGATCTATCCCCGCGGGGAGTATCACTAGATTACTTTCAGATAATCCGACTTAAATGTCCGTCCCGCCTACTACAAGCTGTAAGGGGGTAATTAACTTTCGTGTCCGCCCGGCTGACAGCTATTTAGCGTGAACCCCCAGGGAGTTAGGTCGATCTAAAGTAGGTCGATCTAATCTATGGAAATGGGGTGTTAGTTGAAAGTTGAGTTAATGAATTTAATATATTAAATATAAAAAATACATATCTTTATTTATTTATCTATTATACTCGGGATATTCTTTGATTTAGACGATTCGTCAGCATCTGAAAGATACAGAAGGGGAGTCAGTTAAAAGCTAACATGCACTTGAACTTTCAACACTGCACTTACAATGGAAGTGTGCATGTTACATTTATCACGTACAGAGATAACAACGATAATTATATGATGCGAATGCCGGGACAGAAGCTTCATTATAGACCAAAACGTCTCTAATATGAAGAGGGAACGACTGGTGTCTAAAAATAAATAGAATAATTTCTGCTCATTTACAGCTATTTTTTCGCAATTTGATCACTGCAGGGGTTAACGAGTGGAGGGGGGGGGGGGCGGGCGGGTAGAGACGCCATTGTAAAGCGTAATACAGCAGGGACGACGTTGTACGGTGTGCTGGAGGTAGAGGGATTCATTCAGGATTATATCGTTGTATTAATTTTTTTCGCTTTTAGCAGAGATCTACACTTTAATACAGCCAAGAGCTTTATTCTCGATTTAAAACATAATTGTACACATTTGCTGATAAACAAACAGAGAACAGTCTGCACTTTAAAGAACAGGGTACGCAAGGAATTTTTTTAATTTATTAAAATTTATTTACTTCACCTCGATCGGTAAATATAAAACAGTAAACGAGGACGATTATACTATTTTATGCTGGGCAGTCTGAGAATTGCTTGAGTTTGCCTCGTTTGTCTCGTTATATATTTGGAGAAAGGGGCACCTCAGAAACGGACATGTGCCCACCACGTCCTCCTCTGTTTGTGTCCCTAATGAATAAAGATTGTGTTTTTATCTTCCCCGTCCTCTGTCGCAATCACGGCGCGTGACGACCCGCTATTATCACGTTGGTCAGAGACAATGGCGCTTTTATCTACCGTAAAAGTAAGTCATGATCATTCACATCGTGTTTCTCCACAAAGATATATCTCTGCAACCTGTGATGAATATACACGCCAGAGAGGTCGAGCTAGTTCATGGAGGAACATTCAACACGTACGGAACGCAAATCTATTGGAAGTCCTGCTTCACTGTGGTGGTTTGGTGAAAAAGCCTGAAAGACGAGTTCCAAGCGTATTTATACCCTAAGAGCTGCGTTCCCGGATCGACAAAAACCACCGAGAAACACGTAAAAGTTGGAGGTTGCTTGAAGGCAACGCGGCTGTGGATATGGTCTTAAGATGGAGACTCCCCTCTGTGCTTAGTATTTGTCGTCTGCCTGTTATCATTATCGGACTGTTGCCCTGTCTAGTTTTCTTGTTTTTACTTTATGGAACAGGTAAGTTTGGTAGTGAATCAGTGTGAATTTTGTGTTAAAATGCCAGGCCTCACAATCCTTCTTCTAAAAATGTGAAAAATGCTTCCTATAAGATGATATGTTATCCATTATAACAAATCTTTTGGAGACAAAAAGAGCCTATACTGTCTACTTTCATTTTGTTTCAGCAAAAAACTTGGCATTTCTGTCAGAGGAGAAAATCGTACCTAGTTTGAAGGTATGTTTTGCATTTACAAAGCGTCAGTTTGAGCTGCCTTTGCATGTCTACTGTCGATCTTGTATTTCAAGGTACCTGTACAACGCGTTTTTATGCGAAGTAAACAGTAGGATCCCTCTCTTCCATTTTGTAATTTTAAAAAGATTGAGATTTTTCTTGATAATAGGAAAACGCACGCAGCACGCACTATTTTCATTATGGGAGATGTATGTAAGGAGCTGTATTCTGGGGAAAGTTTATGGTCTTATTAATTGAAAGTACCAGTGAGACGTTTGTTGATTTCTTGGAGATTTTGAGTAGTCCTGAAAAGTATCGTTTGTTTGCAGGGAGGGCAGGTTCTTATTGAATTTCTGCCTTCTAAATAGAGATCATTAACGAAATCTGTCGTCTAATTAATTTTTTCTCTTAGAGTAGTTTTCAGTATTCATAATAAGCACAAATTTAACAGTGATCATTTGGCCAATTTTTTTTTGCAGACTGACTGTACGACTTATGCATGGGATGATGTTCCAAAAGACTGGGCACAGCTCATCCAATCACGAAGGCAGACAGCTGAGCAGACGTGTGTCAATGACCACCCTGTCAGACCGTCTGCCAAACAACAGATGTTCAATCGGTCCATTGTCACCGACTTCATGTTCGTTGACGATCGTCATGGGATAATATGGTGTGAGATTCCGAAGATCGGCTGCACAAATTGGCGCCGTGTGCTGCTAGCTCTTAATGGAAACGTTGACAAAACAATTTATAATAAAATCGAAGGTGGGCGTGTCCACGGGCCGCTTCGCCCCTTTATCCCCGCCCTCAAAGGATTCACAGACAACGGTATAGAGTTTCGCCTTAAAAATTACCTAAAAGTGATTTTTGTCCGTCATCCTTTCGAACGACTCGTTTCAGCGTTCAAGTCAAAATTGGAAGGCAGAAACGAATATTACAGTCACGGAGTTGGGCGTGAAATTGCCCTGAAATTTGAAAAAGAGATTAACCTCGGTGCCCTGAAAACAGGTCTAGGGATTTCCTACGACGGTTATGCACGGTATATTGTTAAAAAAGCCAAAAACGAAAAAGTTGAATTAGACCGCCACTGGAGGCAGTACCATAAACTGTGCAATCCCTGTGACGTAAACTATGACGTCATAGGTCACTACAGCTCCATAGAAGAGGACGCTAACAATGTACTGCGGTTGGTGAGAGCGGATGAAGATATTCAGTACCCAAAATCCCGACAAAATACGAGCAGCTCCATCATTTGGAAAGAATACTATAAAAATGTCTCGGAATCCCTTTTGCAGAAATTATGGGACGTTTATAAAGTGGACAGTGAGATGTTTGGTTACGAAAGAGAGATTTAGTTCTTATATACTGTAGAGTAAGAAAACAGGCAGCATAGAATAGTAGCAGTTCTATTCTCAGTTTTTACATACAACTTGGATGATTTAAAAACTGTTCCCACTTACTGATTATCGTGATCGAAAATGTGCAGACTACAACATAAATATCCATTTTTGTTTGCACTTGTACATGTCTCACACTTGAGAATAATTTGATATAATTCTACATTTTCAGTTTAATCATTTTAAGTACGTATTTTTATGCAATAAAAAGGCGCATTTTTATACAGTACGTATAGATTCCACAGAATGAAGTAAGATTTATCTCAACTTTGGCTTCCAATGTACTTTTCATCGTCATGGTAGAACTACCTAAAAATACTTAAAGCACTTATTTCTTTCCTTGCCTCATACTACTAACTCTAGCAATCTGGCATGGTTGATAATTGAAATCCTCAAGAAAAATACGAGCAGCATATGGAAGGCTTAAATATTCATGCACACGTACCACAACCTCGTCACAACCACGTCGCAACCGCTTCGCAACTAACACAATCTTTCGCCGTGCACCGATCTTGCTTATCATCTGACGATTTTAAAAGATTCAACATTAATCTCAACCATATCTCACGGATACAAATTTTTGCTAAGGAGTGAGAGAACAAGGGTGTGAAAATACCGAGAGAATTAAGCCAGATATTTAACAGTAAACGTGTATTCTTGACAATAATATATAGGGTTCAGAGAAACGCTTAGTTTTGTATAACTGCACTCTTTAATCTGTCTTGGGTAAAGAGAACGGGCAACGCCGAAGCTAGGCCAGTGGCCTCTTTTGTGTCTGACATTGCACCTTCTAACCAGTCAAGAATCAAAGTTTTAATCACTTTTTTTAACTTTTGACAAATATAAGAGCGGTTTTCTTTTCTTCCAAATGGTGAGTAAATTGTATTGATGTCAAATTAAAGGTTAACATTTTACGCAGATTTTGACTTGTGTACTTTGACAAATGGCAACTACGGTTTTTTTATATTTATCTTGTTTTTTCAAATGACCCATTTCAAGATGTACTATCAGCGTTTCAAAATGTCCCAAAGTGATATTTTCTTTGCCTACAAATCCTGCAAAGCTATCTTTCTCTGCCAATTCATTTTTTTTTTTGAAAAGGATAAAACCGACCGAAAATTATTTTTGAGAAAGTGAGCACTGGACACCAGATATGTGGTGAAAGCGGAAGGTGTGAGGAGAATGTTGCTGTTCCTCCTGTTGTGCACCAGTTGACCTCCAGTAAGCACACATTTGATCACCTTGACAGGTGTGACAGGTGTGACAGGTGTGACAGGAATGGTAGTCCTAGGAATGGAAGCCCGGGCTCCCATATGATTACTACAGGTTAGTGTTAGTTGGAATATTGGGGTTAGTGTATAGGACAAATATCACATGTAAGGGGGGGGGGGGCGGACTACGGCTCCTAGCTGACTACCATTAGCCTACTGTCACATCAGCTGTAAAATATTACAACACATAATCCTATAACGCACGGCACATAAGGCGATTACATTAAAATTTTTAAAAAGAACGTGCATCTTTGCGTTAAGATAGACAAACTTGGTATTCTGATGCCATTTTAAAATGTTTTAAATTTGCTTGGAGAGAACCTAGCTGGAATAGGTGCATACTAAGTAAGATTTTTGTGTGTTGAGTGGAGGTGGGGGGAGGGGGGGTGCGGGAGGGGGAAGCATTACCTAAGCTCCTCTTGTCCTTAACACCTACGCCTGTGCATATAAAAGACCAGTTTTTGACACTTGAAAAGAATGCGGTGAGTGGGTCAGTCAACACGTGAAACTGAAGCACGTGTAGCACGTGTTTACCTTAACGCCACTGGTAAAGTGCAACTCGGTCACCGTGGTACGTGAAAGTCTAGGAGCAGGGGAATCCAACATCAGAAAGGTTTATTAATAATTTAACTGAAAAAAATAATAAAAACTTAAGAAATAACTACTGCTTGATTGATAACTTACCAAATGAATGGTGTAAAACAATAGATAAAGAGATAACTTATTCAGTAGGTTAATTAATTAATGAATATAAATAAACAAATAAACTAATATCTCAGAAAATAAAAAGGTAATTTATAAATCAGTTTGAAAATAGATGCAAATAGATGCTCAGCAGATAATCGAAGGCTGTTCTACTGGAACATGCATCTCAGTCAATATCTACACGGATTCCAGATTCCAGACTCCAGACAGTTAGTTACATGTTTTCGCGACAAATCTAATTTTCCTCGATAAAATAATAATTTATCCGGCTGGCAAATCATTGCTCGACCCGTCTGTGCACTTGGGGGCGATTCTTTAAGTACCTCAGTTCTGAAACTAATCAAGAATTATTTAGACCGCCATTTCTCCTTGACATTTCTGAAGCAAGCCTTGACATAGCGTACCTGGCGTACTTTTCGTTCTTATTGCCTACGTTGTGAGAGAAAACCAACTTTGCAGGATATTTAGGCTTAAAAATGGCTTTGGGACGTTTTCAAATGCATGTAGACTACATATTACATGGAGGCCTTCGCCTTCGCCCACGCTGTGATTCACGTGAACGATCTATTAAGGCGAAGGCCAGGAAGTCTTTCTAATCTTAACCACAAAAAAATATATATAGACCAGCGAGTAGCGCACCAGGTGACATTACCTGTCTGGCCAAATAGATTAAACACCTTTATGAAAACCTCAGAATACATTAACGCGATTTCTTGAAAGAAATGATTTCAGAATAGTATGTGGTGATCTAAGCCCCATATAAACTTCTGTCTGTGAAAAAATAGATGGTAAAAAGGACCATATTTTCAATATATTTAAACAACCCTAGTGGAGCTGACTACGTTATTTTAGTGCACAAATGCAGGCACTCAAACAGACACGTGCGAGCACACATATCGGGAGTATAAAAACTTAAATTAAACTTAAATTAAAATTTAGGGTTTTAGGAACAGTGTATTCAATATATTTCCACACATAAGGGTAGGGATTTGACGGTGGTCGGGCCTCAAAGTAATGTACAAGTTAGTCTGTCAAAATAGGTTTAGTACGTTAGGTGATTTACCAGAATAAAAAACAGCATATTTTGAATTTGTTCAGCAAAATTATATTGCAAAACATATTTAAGTAACATAAAAGAAGTACAAAATTACCGTAGCGGGTCAGAAAAATATAGGGGTTGATGAGAATATCGAGCTTGCCGAATACAAATTATATTCTAATTCGCTTACGCTTAAACGTATATAAATTATTTATCGTCTAATAACTCTCAACGAATAAAACCACTTCATCTTCAAACACCAAATCATTTATTTATAAATAGGAATGAGTCGATGTGCCTCTGCCTGTGTACAGACGATACAATATTACATACAAACGTTTGCTCCGTCACCAGTTACATTTCCCACATAGCCTAATTCCAATTCCGGTACAGCTCGTGCTTACATGAATCTGANCTACAAGTTGCACACTGGTAAAATGTCATCAAACCAAAAGATACCTAAGTCATCATTTTTATCAAATTTGTGTTTTGAACTTCAAATAATTATTTTGTTGTCCCTTCTTAAAATAAATTTGAGATAAGTTTAATTTATTTTAGCTGTTGTCAGTGGAAGGCATATCTGTGATGCATCCATTAATTTAGGCGATGTGTGTACGTGTAAATACACGAAGGACACGTTCATCTACATGGGGACTTTTGATACAAATTAAAATTTAAAAAAATCATCGTGATTATGTGTCACTTTTTTATTTCTTTCAAATTAACTGGAGCTTTTATGACTACGATATGCTGTGAATAATGCTGTCTTAAATATGAACCCCTCAACATAGAAACATTCGATATAAAAATATAAACGACTTTTTTAAAATCCCAAATCTGTTGTCATCGACCACCTATCTGCACTTAACCTGCATTGTCTGCTGCAGAGGAACGTGAGATCTTTTCTGAATGACATTTTTTTCTAAAAATATCCTGTGAGCTTATAACCTTTGAGTTTTGCAGACAGTGCGATAAAAGAACGGAATTTTTTCATTATGACGCACGCTGCCTTAATATTTACATGCCGTACTGGCCTCTACCCGTCGCGTCACATTTTAGGTTCAGATAGCGGAGTTTTATAACAAAATAACGATATTTCGTAATCAATATGCCTTTTGCGATTAAAATATATCCAGTAAGAAACAGTTACCTTAATCAGTTTTTGACTCATATGTCAAAATATGAAAGTACGTACTGAGAGGATAAATACATCAAATTTCAAAATTCATCTAAAACGAGTTTCTGTGCAATGATAAAAGTCGTAAGCGAATTCAAACTCAACACTGATTTTAATGGGAAGTATATCTGAACCGCGACCAAATTTGCAACATTTATAAATCATAAAAATAATATTTCTTGCTACTGTAATTTTCTGCTTTGCCAGAATTTTTACCCATAAAGGACAAAAGTGGGGTGATAAAAAAAAAAAAACTACAGATATTCACGTACTGGCCATGGTTTAGTGGGAGAGGGGGGGGGGGCGAAGTTAATTGATTCTCTCGTACTATATATATATATATATGGCTGTACCACCCTTCATCTTCGGTGAGCATCCTAGCATTTCTAAGGCAGACAGTTAATACAATACAATTGAGATAACTATTACTTTCTGATATTTCCTAGTTACTATTAATATTTTATAGTTTATGGCCGAAGTTAGTAACAATATTATAAATTGAAAATATTTATGTACATAACATCAGTGAGTCTTTTTTATTGATCAGTTTTATTAAATAAATTTGCCTGACGAACTGATCAACAAATTTAAACATTAGGACCTATTATGCACAATCAGCGTTATAATGCATTATATTGATTTTTCCAATTATCATTCCCATTAAACTTATGTTATCTCTCCGCACTTCTGCCGCTGTAGTAAACACATATTTTACAAAATATAAATTAAATTAATTATGCAAATTTTGGTCTTAATACACGTATAAAGCGCTATTATTATTTTTAGAATTATTTACATTTTAGTGCAATATTTTAATTATTTAAAAATAACATATAAATTATTGGAAATACTGTTCCTCTTCAAAGTAATATGCGGAAAATATTGCTCATATTAAATGCCATTTCAAGAGAATAAAAAACAAATAAAATTCCGTCTAAATACGAAGCGCTAACATAATTTAAATTCAGATACGGATTTTCCCGCAAGTCTGAGACCACATTTTTACTGGCAGTCAGTTTTTTCATCTTATAACGACGATCTTTGACAAAACCTTACTTTATAAGGCTTTGGAGTCATAGCCAAACCGAACTCTCCTTTCAGAGCTTCCTCATAATCTTCCCCCTCTTCTGGTAAAATATACGTCTTTTGTAACAGTGCCGTGACCATTATGAAAAGTTCCTTCAGCGCCAAGGCATAACCCAAGCATTTACGTTTTCCAACAGAAAATGTCGTCGCGCGTTCTTTGAGTTCATTATCAATGGTCGTCCGTCCAGCGGCGTCTGTCCGCAGAAAGCGTTCAGGTTTGAAAAGGTCCGGGTCAGTCCAGACGCTACTATCGTGACATACAGACCAGTAATTGATTAAGACCATTGTATCATCGGGGATATAGAATTCACCGAGGACCACCTCTCTGGTCGTAGCCCTGGGGAGACTCAGAGGCAAGACCGGTCGGAAACGAAGTACCTCGTGAATCATCGCCATGACGTAAGGCGTCTTGTCCATGTCGTCGGTGCGAGGCTCTCGCGATTTTCCGATCACGGAATCGATCTCTATCTGCGCCTTCCGCTGAGCGTCCTGAAAGGCGACCAGACAGAGCGTCACCCAGTTGAGGGCGGTGGATGTTGTATGGAACCCAGCACCTACTATGTCAGATAGTAAATTAAACACGTGGGCGTCAGCGAGCTTTTTTGTTCGTCTGGCGTCAGATGATGTTGTAACGTAATTGATTAAGACGTCCATAACGTCACGGGGAGGGGTTATATGCGACAGCGTCGGTGTGTAAGAAGTTAACCATCGTTCCTGCAACAGACGATGGCAGATACGAGGCAACATGTCAGCCATGGCTTTAAACTTCCTCATTCGCTCCCGCATAAATGGTTCAAGCCACGGGAAAAAATCGGCTGGATTTCCAGCTTTGCAAAAATCAGTAAAATTTCTTACAGATTTTAACATATTCATAAATTGTTCATCTAAATTTCCAGCTCGGCCACACCCAAAGACAAGCGCGAAAATCACCGAACTTACAGCAGTTAAAAAGTCAGACGCAGGGTCGTATGGTCTTTCTTCGTTTTTCAAAATGTTTTTCACCAAATTATCGGCTTGTTTACTTATCAGTTCCTCAAGATTTTGTTTGTCCTTCATAACAGCGTTTAAGGCACGGACTGCGATTTTTCTTTGGACGTCACTTACTCCATAGTCGCGGTTATTTGTCAGGGATGCCCCGTCACAGATACTACTGAAGCTAAGGAGGCTTGCCCGGCCGTCAAACTCTCCGCGTCTGTCTAGCAGAACGTGTCGCGTAGCAGCCAGCCCGTTCACCACAACGACAGTTTTGCTTCCCATGCGTATTCTATAAATGTCTCCGTAATTCTCCCTCCATCTCGCTAACACCTGGTGAGGGTGAGAGCCCAGGTATGGCAGATGACCAAGAATCGGCCAGCCCCTCGGTCCGGGCGGCAATCGACGCTGTGTCCTGCGATCTTTGTTTCTGTCGCTCTTTGGAAAATGATCGAGAAAAAATTTAGCCAAAGACACACCGATGAAGACACAGGTAAAAACCATAAAAAAGTGAAGCAATGCCCCCCCGGCCTGCACACAGCCATCTGTGAAACTGTCCTTAGCGGCCATTTGAACTGGGCTTATTCTGACTCGTTTTACGGACGATGTCCAGCTATTTATTCAAAGCATTCCTCTGGTAACTGAACGCTTTAACTGCTTAAAGGTAAGAGTTACTTGATCTCTTTCGGGTTCAGAAGTTATCACTATTAAATAATGAAGAAATGAAATTACGTTTATATAGGTGCTATCGCCCCCTCATTTACACGCATGATACCCCCGTGATGCGTGCCTTGACATTTCACTGAGCGACCTGACATAAAGGAACAAAACCCGCACGATGAACTCGTTTTCGCTTTATTCACAACCTCCTTTATTACGAAAACGAGCTTTTCAGTTTTAACCATACCCGTTCCGTCAGAATTACGCGCTCTTTGTAATACAGTATAGTAAAACTAGAAGATTTGGCAGTCAGAGCAATGGTACTATGTGATGCTTGCGTCTCATTGGGAACATTCCAAACAAGGTAAAAATGGGGGTGAGCGTCAATAACCTCAGGCCGGATATCAAATAAAACCATTAGTGCAGCTTCACCTGATACATTTCTAGCACAACCGTGCTACAAAGAAAGTTTTTCTATCACTGTCTATGATACCAAATATAGACTTAAGATGTTTTTTCTTTAACCCTGAAATAGAAGTTTGAATGAGAAAAATACTTCCGTCTCCAAATTGGTAGATGGTTCTTTTATACAAGCCGCTGAGTCATTGTGATAAAAACATGGTGACCCAGGTGAGATATAAGGACAGGATAGTAGAGGTAGTTACTGGATGTCATAGCACTGCATATTAACTTGTTCACATTTTAACTGTAGGTCAACTTTCTCTCAAGGTTGAAATTTTGGTGAAGTAAAGAAAAAAGTGAAAAAAAAAATGGGCAGATATATGAAATGAATAAAGAGATGGAATAAAATAAACAAAAGAATAAATCAATAAACAGGTCAATAAATAGACCAATCAACTCATGAATAAATCAACACAAAGAAGATAGGTAGAGAAAAAAAAGAAAAGAAAAGAAACCAATCAAATTCGCTCGACAAGAAAATTGGTGAATTTGACAAACGGGTCGTGAAAATTGCAAACACAGGAGAACTGACAGATAATTGCTAGTTATATATATAGCACATATGTGAGCTCTGTTAAAGTGCATGACCATCGTACTAGGTGTTATACATTGTTGCACATGGTTGAATCGTCCTCTTTAAGTTCATGTTGTCACGCGAGGCTCATGTGATCGCCGGAATGTCATGGCGACCTTTATGAAGCATTCGTCGCACTTTTCCTTCCGTTATTCCCAAATGTTATTCTAACGTTGGTGTAGTCAATGAAATAATATTTTAATAAACGTGTATGCTAATGTCAAATAACTGTGCTAGGGTGTTAGTGCTTTTGCACCCGTGACCAGTTGTGACAAGTACACATTCCACGTGGATTGGCTGGTCCAATTTTTGCTGATATATAATCACAACAACGCAGTAGTTAAATAAGTCTTCGTAGGAGAGAGAGAGAGAGAGAGAGAGAGAGAGAGAGAGAGAGAGAGAGATAATATGAGAGAAAAAATATGAGAGAAAAAATATGAAAAGAGAGAGAGAGAGAATATGAGAGAACAAATATGAGAGAGAAAATATGAAAAAATTACAGAGAGAGAGAGGGAGAGAGAATATGAGAGAACAAATATGAGAGAGAAAATATGAAAAAATTACAGAGAGAGAGAGAGGGAGAGAGAATATGAGAGAACAAATATGAGAGAGAAAATATGAAAAAATGAAAGAGAGAGGGGATAATATGAGAGAGAAAATATGAAAATATGAGAGAGAGAATATGAGAGAGAGAGAGAATTTGGTTCTCTGTGGAAATATGTAAAATGTGTCTATAATATCTGCCACCCTGGTAGAGAGTACTAGTTCTAAGGTTGATCGTTTTACATCGTGCGGTACGTGTGTCGACATTGAGACAATACGATACGAGGATTGCGGCTCCCTTACACAGTTCATGTCCTTTAGTTTGGACCAAGCGAAATCACTCCGGTTAATTAGCATTGTCTAGCGCTGGGGCTCCGTTTACAAGGTTCTTTTAACTAATAGCCAGGCTATTATAATTTTTCTATCCCCCTGCCATCTATTAAACCAATTAAACAATTAAAAAAAAGAAAGAAGGACAAATAAATAAAAGTAAAGATTAACTGAGACAACTAGATCGCTAATCTCTGAACATGCTTGTCCGGTGTCTTTGTGCCGATTCAACCAACCTGTCCTCCTCCACTTTAGCCCATTTTAACGTACAGTTACACTGGCAAACAGGTGATACTTATATTTGCTTTTCAGTTTATCGTTGAATGGTGCATTTAAAGTACTAAGAGCTGTAATTCTAAGATAGACGTGAGGACATGCATTGTATATATTGTGAGACGCGCATTTCCAACAACCGTGTTAAATATTCATGACTGTGGTTGTGCCGAGTCCCTCACTTTTCGCGGTGTGTGGGACTCAAGGTTATTAACCCCGCCCCTCACCTTGTGGAGAATAATACACATAAGCTGTCCTTCACATTAAGAACTGTTCTATAAGGTCAGGGACTGCAGCATGACCTTGGTTGGTAGTTCAGGGTCGCAGTATTTGTCAGGTGTCTTACATAACCCATCTCACATCAACAAGGAAGGGATAACAACACGTGTCTAAATACAAGTGCACTGAATTTTGTAATCGTACCGTCTTTCATCCAGCCAGGTGGATACATGTGTTACAATGAAGAAACTATGTAATAAAGAAGTTTGCTGTATACACAACAGGGGGATTTTTTTTCTCAAATTGCGTGATGGGCCTCTACTGACTTTGATAGAATACCGTGGGGTATATTTTACTCAAAGGGACTTAAATCCGAGTTCGGTTCACGATTCTCGACTTGAGAGAAAAAGTAACTCAACACCACGGCTTAGTTACAAAATCAAAACTGTTTATTCCCAGGACGTTGCTTGGTGTTATGCAAGACATCGGGGCGACAGACAGCGTGATTTTAAATTATCTTAATGTTAGATAAGAGCAAATAAAGTTAGATAAGAGCAATAACGATGCAAATACGAGCCTCGTGCTCATGCCCGCGACTCCATAGAAATCAACATTAAAATCAATTAACATGTCTGAGGAATGTTTTTGTGGTCTGCACAAAGTTTCTACCTTTTGATGTTATCTAAAGACATCCATGCCACACATTTTTGTCATCCACCCTACCCCGTCGCTTTTTTACTTTTCTGCCAACTGAAAATCACTTTGCCCCCTTCCACTTTTTTTTGTTCAAAGTTAAAAGAAAATCTTGGTAAGTCGTGTTCCACTCGCTGTCTGTATATTATAATGGCAAGTCACAGTGGAGGAATTGTGTTAGGTGAGCGGCCTGCTATGCTCCCCACTGGCTGTCAACATTTTGTGTTGGGGGATGGGTGCAAATTTCCAATGTTTGTCTATTTTTTCCCTTATTAACACGAAAAAAGCTATTCTGTAGAATTATTGTTTGGTAATCAGCATTATCTGATGATTGCCTAACAATTTTATTTTACTGGCTTACTTGTCAGCGGGAACGAGGTCATAATGCGGAAGTTTATCGGTTTCTTTTGACTAGTTCCACAATATAAAGCTTACACATTCATTGTTATTGCATAGTGAATAACCAATCAACTGCCATCAGTTATCATCCAAAAAGAAAATTTTATTAACATATGATGTATTTGATATTTTTATTGGTTAGATACACAAAATAAACATATTTCAGTTATAAAGAAATTAGCATCTTATATCGGAACCAATTGGAAACCTGTCTAAGTGTCGTGTTGGCGAGTAATGTTGTTAAATGGGATGTTTGCGTCTGTCCAGGTGTTTTACTAACACCATTCCGCTGGTTAATTAAATTGTATTTATTATTATGAGCTGAAAACCANGGGCAGATATATGAAATGAATAAAGAGATGAAGTAAAATAAACAAAAGAATAAATCAATAAACAGGTCAATAAATAGACGAATCAACTCATGAATAAATCAACACAAAGAAGATAGGTAGATAAATAAAAAAAGAAAAGAAACCAATCAAATTCGCTCGACAAGAAAATTGGTGAATTTGACAACGGGTCGTGAAAATTGCAAACACAGGAGAACTGACAGATAATTGCTAGTTATATAGCACATATGTGAGCTCTGTTAAAGTGCATGACCATCGTACTAGGTGTTATACATTGTTGCACATGGTTGAATCGTCCTCTTTATTTTAAGTTCACGTTGTCACGCGAGGCTCATGTGATCGCCGGAATGTCATGGAGACCTTTATGAAGCATTCGTCGCACTTTTCCTTCCGTTATTCCCAAATGTTATTCTAACGTTGGTATAGTCAATGAAATAATATTTTAATAAGCGTGTGTGTTAATGTCAGTTAACTGTGCTAGGGTGTTAGTGCTTTTGCACCAGTGATCAGTTGTGACAAGTTCACATTCCACGTGGATTGGCTGGTCCAATTTTTGCTGATATATAATCACAACAATGCAGTAGTTAAATAAGTCTTCGTGAGAGAGAGAGAGAGAGAGAGAGGGATAATATGAGAGAAAAAATATGAGAGAAAAAATATGAAAAAATGAAAGAGAGAGAGAGAGAGAGAGAGAGGGGATAATATGAGAGAGAAAATATGAAAATGTGTGTGTGTGTGTGTGTGTGTGTGTGAGAGAGAGAGAGAGAGAGAGAGAGAGAGAGAGAGAGGGATGATATGAGAGAGAACATATGAAAATATGAGAGAGAGAGAGAGAGAATTTGGTTCTCTGTGGAAATATGTTAAATGCGTCTATAATATCTGCCACCCTGGTAGAGAGTACTAGTTCTAAGGTTGATCGTTTTACATTGTGCGGTACGTGTGTCGACATTGAGACAATACGATACGAGGATTGCGGCTCCTTTACACAGTTCATGTCCTTCAGTTTGGACCAAGCGAAATCACTGCGGTTAATTGGCATTGTCTAGCGCTGGGGCTCCGTTTACCAGGTTCTTTTAACTAATAGCCAGGCTATTATAATTTTTCTATCCCCCTGCCATCTATTAAACTAATTAAACAATTAAAAAAGAAAGAAGAACAAATAAATAAAAGTAAAGATTAACTGAGACAACTAGATCGCTAATCTCTGAACATGCTTGTCCGGTGTCTTTGTGCCGATTCAATCGACCTGTCCTCCTCCACTTTAGCCCACTTTAACGTACAGTAACACTGACAAACAGGAGATATTTATATTTACTTTTCAGTTTATCGCTGAATGGTGCATTTACAGTACTAAGAGTTGTAATTCTAAGATAGACGTGAGGACATGCATTGTAGGCCTATATATTGTGAGACGCATTTCCAACAGCCGAGTTAAAAATTCATGAATGTGGTTGTGCCGTGTCCCTCACTTTTCGCGGTGTGTGGGACTCAAGGTTATTAACCCCGCCCCTCACCTTTGGAGAATAATACACACAAGCTGTCCTTCACATTAAGAGCTGTTCTATAAGGTCAGGGACTTCAGCATGACCTTGGTTGGTAGTTCAGGGCCACAGTATTTGTCAGGTGTCTTACGTAATCGATCTCACCCCGAACAAGGAAGGGACAACAACACGTGTCTAAACACAAGTGCACTGAATTTTGTAATCGTACCCTCTTTCATCCATTCCAGGTGGATGCATATGTTACAGTGAAGAAACTATATAATAAAGAAGTTTGCTGTATAGGGCCTACACAAGGGGGGGATTTTTTCTCAAATTGCGTGATGGGCCTGTTCTGACTTTGATAGAATACCGTGGGGTATATTTTACTCAAAGGGACTTAAATCCGACTTTGGTTCACGATTCTCGACTTGAGAGAAAAAGTAACTCAACACCACAGCTTAGTTACAAAATCAAAACTATTTATTCCCAGGACGTTGCTTGGTGTTATGCAAGACATCGGGGCGACAGACAGCGCCATTTTAAATTACCTTAATGTTAGATAAGAGCAAATAAAGTTAGATAAGAGCAATAACGATGCAAATACGAGCCTCGTGCTCATGCCCGCGACTCCATAGAAATCAACATTAAAATCAATTAACATGTCTGAGGAATGTTTTTGTGGTCTGCACAAAGTTTCTACCTTTTGATGTTATCTAAAGACATCCATGCCACACATTTTTGTCATCCACCCTACCCCGTCGCTTTTTTACTTTTCTGCCAACTGAAAATCACTTTGCCCCCTCCCACTTTTTTTTGTTCAAAGTTAAAAGAAAATCTTGGTAAGTCGTGTTCCACTCGCTGTCTGTATATTATAATGGCAAGTCACAGTGGAGGAATTGTGTTAGGTGAGCGGCCTGCTATGCTCCCCACTGGCTGTCAACATTTTGTGTGGGGGGATGGGTGCAAATTTCCAATGTTTGTCTATTTTTTTCCCTTATTAACACGAAAAAAGCTATTCTGTAGAATTATTGTTTAGTAATCAGCATCTATATGATTGACCATTATCCAATGATTGCCTAACAATTTAATTTTACTGGCTTACTTGTCAACGGGAACGAGGTCATAATGCGGAAGTTTATCGGTTTCTTTTGACTAGTTCCACAATATAAAGCTTACACATTCATTGTTATTGCATAGTGAATAACCAATCAACTGCCATCAGTTATCATCCACAAAGAAAATTTTATTAACATATGATGTATTTGATATTTTTATTGGTTAGATACACAAATTAAACATATTTCAGTTATAAAGAAATTAGCATCTTATATCGGAACCAATTGGAAACCTGTCTAAGTGTCGTGTTGGCGAGTAATGTTGTTAAATGGGATGTTTGCGTCTGTCCAGGTGTTTTACTAACGCCATTCCGCTGGTTAATTAAATTGTATTTATTATTATGAGCTGAAACCCAGGCAATATAATGCGGAAAAACAAACTTCAGCAACTTCAGAAACTGGAGGACTTAGTAGAGCCAAAAGCGGAACTGGTGAAGAAGTCGATATGCAGTCGAGAATATTGTTTTTATGCCCTCCGTACCGTAGGCTTAGTTCTCTTTTATTATACGTTTTCGATCGGTCTTACTCTCTACAACAAGAAGGTATTCACGGTAAGTTTACTGGAAAGTCATATCTTTACGGTATGTTTGGAAGTTTTATGTAAAACCTCATAGAAAAATATATAAAATAAAAGCCAGAGCTTGTTTCATAATAATAATAATAATAATAATAATAATAATAATAAATAAAAGCGAGAGCTTGCTGCTGTGTGTCTCGATGTTATTAACTAGATCTTCCTTTGCCACTTTGCTAGTTCCCCAGGTAATTTTAATTGATGAAATCTTACACATCTGCTACTGACTACTTTTAAGTAGTAATTAAGTAGCAGATGTGTAAGGTTTCATCAGACACACCTAAAGCGCAGGTGGATGTACCAGTACTTTGTACCAGTCATGTTCTAGTATTGAGGCATCCTCATTGCAGACATGCTGAAAACTTTTCAGAATGGCCGGACATTTGGACTGGCAGCTAGTAATGAAAAATTGGCTGGACCAAATGGATTTTTGTTGGACCAAAAATCACCCTATTTGTCGAGACTGATACTACCAGTACGATTAGGGTAGCTTACTTTGTTTGTGGATGTGATAGGTTTTAAATGGAGGGGAAAAAGGCTTTGGGTTTTATATAATTTTATTGGTGAAATATGTCGAATAATGAATGTAAATTCAAAATTGTGGTTCTTAAAACTCTTGTCGGTCCTTTGGACCAACCAAGTCCAATTTTTTACCAGTCCAGAAAAATTTTCCCGGTCATGACCGATCGGACTGACAGTTTCAGCAAGTCTGTCATTGTGAATTGTAACTGCTTAAATAGGCAATATATAAAGAAAAGAAAAACAAATATGTGTTGCCCTCACAATTATTGTAACATGTTTGATAACAGTAATGTAATAATAATAATAATAATAACTTAGGGCTTGAGGTACATCTACCTGTTGGTGTTACTTTGCCTGCTGCACATGATTTCTGCATTAATTTAAGCAACTGGAATTTAAGTCATCAACTTGCCCACATATCACTTGCCTGATGCAAATTAGATTTTCAAAAGGCCTTCCCGCCCCTGGAGTGGGGCAAGTAGGTTTTCAATAATGCAAGAACCTAAATGTATTTTGTNTAGCTAGAATATTTCTTGATTGTTGAGAAAACCTGTTGAAATTTCCAGGAAAACAAGTTGTTCTACTATATTATAACAGTCTAACCAGTAGTCTGTATGTCTTTAAGTAGTATGTTCAGTTCAAGCCCATTCAAATCCAGTGAATAAACCCCTATTTCAGGTACACAATGGTGAAGTCCACAGCAATTATATTCATCCTGACCTTCTCAATATTAATGAAACTAGAGAAATGTGTAAGTACTGTATGCTGGTCTGTTTTGTAACAGCACCTCATGATTTTTATATCATATGGCACTGTATCTATCTATGAGTGTGCTGGTGACTTTCAGACAGTTATTGATTTTGATAACGTTGTTATGTAACAGATCTTCATGCATAATGTGGTATATGTTGTAGCTCTTTGCAATTTGTTATACATATGAATCATATGATATTTAAAAAAGTGAATTAAACTGTACTTCAGCATTTTAATTTACTTTAGCATTTTCTGTTAAAGATTTAGATCCGTGATGACAAAATCGATTCTCTTTGTTATAGATATTAGAAGAAAAATTTGTCCTTTTTGTTTGATATCTAAGCTTACAGTGAAAAATGTATTCTTGATGATATTTTATATATTATTATGAAAACGACAGTCATATCTAGACTCTCTGAGTAAATTATTTGGGTTTCCTGTATTTAAAAATGGTTGTTTATTTCAGAGATTTTCCCTGGTGTTTGTGGTGCTGTTTATCTCGGTAGGGCTGGTGCTATTTACATTCCATTCCACACAGTTTAACTGGACGGGATTTTTACTGGTGCTGACAGCAGCCTTTACAAGTGGCTTCCGGTGGACACTTTCACAAGTGGTCACGCAGAAAAGTGAAATAGGTATGAGGTTTTTTAGAGGGAACTTTGATCACTATGGCCAATATGTGTTGGAAACACCTGTAAAGTTTTGACTGATGTTTTTTTTTTCATTTTGAGGTGTCTTAAATACTAGAATTTTAATTTTTTTTTGAGCAAAGAATGACAGCTCTCTCTCTCTCTCTGATTTATCACAAATTTTTTATTTATACTCGACGCAGTGTCTTTTAGAGAGAGAGAGAGAGAGAGAGAGAGAGTAAAGCAGCTAGGTATCATCTTGTTCCAGGTTTAAGTAATCCTCTAGATATGATGTATCACATTCAGCCATGGATGATCATAGGTCTGCTGCCTTTGTCTTCTTATGTGGAAGGTAATAATAATAATTATAATTATAATAATTTAATATCAATAAAATTTTTCATAACTCTAAGGAATTTACTGATATTTAATCACTTACTTTGGAACAGAATTTAGTAAAACATCTATGTTTGGCCCTCGTCACAAGAGCATCACCAAGCTGGAAGCCCACTGGTTGTTGGGTGTTGATGATGCTCTTGAGACCAGAGAAAAACTTACCAGCAAATAATTTAAGACTATCTATATAATAATCAAAATAATAAATAAGATTCCTTTCTGCCAGGAAAAGGTCCCCTCTGGGTAAAATTTCATTTAGATGCATGAAGTTGTATGGTAAAAGGTCCATTTTTTTTCCGAAAAAGAACCCCCCTTTTGAAATTGCTGGCTATGGGCCTATCCTCAAACTATTAATGATTTGTGGTTCATATTACAGGTGTTCCACTAGCCAGTTCCCATCATCTGTTCAGGTTTCATGAAATCAGTGAGATTCTGACATCAGCTGGTATAGTAATAGGAGGGGCTTTCCTGGCCTTCATGTTGGAGTTTAGTGAATTTTTACTTTTATCCAGAACCTCAGGGTTAACTCTTTCCATATCAGGAATATTTAAAGTAAGTTCCAAATACACGTTGTGTCAGACCTTTGTAAAGCAAGAAATAAATTGTTCAGGAAATGACAAGACATGCTCCTTATTCAAAATTCTTAACAAAATTATGTTTTATAAGTTATAAGCCAATATTTGGGCTCTAATTTTTGTTTTTACAATACAAATTAAAATCATTGGTGGGCATAATTAATAATTATGTCACTAAAAAATAAAAAAAAACTTATTGATATTTCTGTGTGAACTCAGTGTTATTTATGCATTTTTGGTTTCAGTTATGTTGTTGAAAGTCTTTGCAAAAAAGTAATGATACAGTTATGACACCATTGTAACAACTACTTACAGACAGAGGTGAATAAATATGATGTCCTGTTTTATTCAGGAAATTTGCAAAATAGTAGAAAATACAGGTATAATACTTTAGTAATAGCTAATAACTGAAGGAAATTAATAATTTTTTCGTATTTTTCATCCCAGGAAATTTGTACAATAGTCCTTGCGCACATCACATTTGGTGACAAGATGAATCCCATCAATTTCCTGGGACTTGTGATATGTCTGTTTGGAATAGCGTTACATGTGATATTAAAAGCTGTTCATAGTAAGTACATATCTGTCACCCAGAATATCAGAGATTACTGGAAACGCACACTGCCCTGTATTAGCAGCATGTTTCTTCTATTCCCAGTATCACCTGGAGTCTCGGACATAAGTGTTACCAGGTCCCTGCTACCAGCATGCTTCTCCTGTCTCCAGTAACACTGTGAGATTCAGAGATCCCAGAAAATGAACCTCTTATTATCTGCCACATCTCTTATTTTCTAGGATTTTTTTAAAATTATGCCTGTTGGAAATGGCAGAGGAAAGCTGGTAGCAGAGACTATTTTTCTAGTAAAGTCTAATGATGGTGAATGAGTAGTGAAATGGATGAACTATTGTGTGCATAGACGAGAATATTGAAATGGGAAAAAGAAAGAGAGTCGAGACAGACAGAACAAAATGACAACCTGACAGTCACACAGGCAGACAGGCAGACAGACACACAGACAGAGAGGACAGAAGGATAACCTGAAGGACGGACAGATAATCAAACAAACAAACAAATAAACAAACCAGCAAACAAACAAAGAAACAAACAGACAGAAGAGAGGCAGAAAAGGTGACAGGTGACACAATAACAGAATAAATATACAGTAAAAATTACTGTTATAAATATTTTCACTACTATTATAGTAAAAAAGTATCCATTTGATTGATGTTATGGCAAAATGTATTTGACATAAATACATATACACGAATTTATATAATTTTCAGAATAATGAATAACAATATTATTTTTTCTCTAGGAAAAGAAGATGAAAAAGAATTACACAATAATTCTGAGTCTATGGAGATGCTGCTAGTAAATGGAGAGGCAAACTCCACAGATGAGGAAGAAGCAGAGTTATTTGACCGCAATGCTGTGAGACCACCCAGAGTTCACAAACATAGGTAGAAATAACCTGTTTTAGTTACTTTATTTACATTTTACAATTTAAATTCGGTTAAAAATCAGATGGTCTTCTCAGGGATATGTTGTTTGAGGTTACTGAAAGGGGAAACCACACTCAAGGATGACAGATATTCCCTGCTTCTCATAAGAAAGAAAATGGTGCTTAAACTTTGAAAATGATTTAGATTTGGGAAATCCATTGGAAGTGGCTGAAGAGATGGTTGGAATTAAGAGAATTTTAGAAGGAAATATCATCATCGGATTCTTTTATTTGAGGGGTTTTCTGATTTTTAGGGACTGAATTGAGAAAGGTATTTATAAGATTTGCAGGATATGTAGACATAGAAAATGATTTAGATTTGGGAAATCCATTAGAAGTGGCTGAAGAGATGGTTGGAATTAAGAGAATTTTAGAAGGAAATATCATCATCGGATTCTTTTATTTGAGGGGTTTTCTGATTTTTAGGGACTGAATTGAGAAAGGTATTTATAAGATTTGCAGGATATGTAGACATAGAAAATGATTTAGATTTGGGAAATCCATTAGAAGTGGCTGAAGAGATGGTTGGAATTAAGAGAATTTTAGAAGGAAATATCATCATCGGATTCTTTTATTTGAGGGGTTTTCTGATTTTTAGGGACTGAATTGAGAAAGGTATTTATAAGATTTGCAGGATATGTAGACATAGAAAATGAGTCTTCAGGAAACTGTAACAAGGATAGTGTACCTTAATGATTTTTAAATGCTCTAAGTCTTGAGAAAAATGTGACAGGTATTGCTACTAAAAAGAAAACAGTGGGAGGAATGAGTTGAATATTATCTTTAAAAAAAAATGATTGAAATTAAAAAAATTCTGACATCTTTTTTGCCTTATATTCCATTGCTGCATTCTTTTTTTTTTTCTTGTTGCAGTGAATGAAAAGGCATTGTACTGGGCATTTCCAATCAAGTGCAAATGTAGTATAAAATGAAGATGTAAAAAAGAAAAACTCATCCGTCTTGAAACCCTGGGGCTAAGGAACAGTGCCAAAAACAACTTTCTTTTTGCTTTTTTTTCACATTTAATGTTTTCTGTTGTTTTGCATTTCAGCAATGACTAACAATTAAAAAAAGCATCTAGATCTTCAAGTCCACAAATATATGATAATACTCTGTTTTATTGATTTTATTTCTGTTTTGCTATGAAAAGCAGTCTGTAAAAATGAAGTGAATGATGTGGATGAAGGAAGCCACATTTATTTATTAAGTTCACCGTTAAAAAAAAGAACTTTATAAAACAGTATCACATACAGTTTTTTTAGAAGACGTTTTATGGAGAATTTTTTCTGTTCTATTTAATGAAGTGTCACGTCACATCTAGCACATTGTCACACCTAACACATTGTCAAACCTAATACATTGTCATATCTGACGCAGTCACACCTAACACATTGTCACATCTGACACATTGTCACATCCAAAACATTGTCACACCTAACACATTGTCACATCTGACACATTGTCACATCCAAAACATTGTCACGTCTGCCACATTGTCACGTCTGCCACACCAAACACACTTGACAGTAGAACTTCATCCAGTCTGCAACTGAAACTTTCCTGTTCAAATCAGTATGAACTTCTAGTCTGAAGATTAAAAGAAAATGGGAAAATTATCAAAAGTTGAATCGGACTTGTCTAGTAACTTTGGAAAGTCCTATTTGTTTTTCTATAGAATATGGTATCATATCTACAAATTGGTTGCCTTGGTGCTTTTTGTCATTTACAAATCCCCCATCGGGTGCTCAAAGGTTTGTACATTTGTTGACATATTTCAGCAAACATTACCTTGAATTATATGATGAAGTTCATCATATCTTGTACCGTTTTTATATTTGAAGTCTTCCATATTTTCTACACTTCTTAAGTTTGTATTTAGAAAATAGGTGTTAAGCTTCTTACAGTATTAGGTTTATTGTTGACAGCAAATACTTTTCATTATCCAAATATGGATATAATAATTAAAAAATAACAGTAAGCCTAATAATATATATGACACAAAGTATTATTTAAGCAATATATTTACAAAAACAGTTATTTGTCAATTTGTGTATATATATATTTAAGAAGACATGAATTAATAGTCTTGTCATGATTTTATGGTGTAATCCTGGACAATGCATTTTAAAAAAATATTTACCAGTAGGAACTGCTAAGTTTGTGAACTAAAATTTGTTACTGAAGATCTGCAGAATTGATAAACGTCAAACCTGTAACATGGAGCTATTTTATTGGAGACTCAGTAATGAGAGCCCTACACTATGGGACCATTCCCACAGATATTTGGATCGCTCTATCTCCCTGCTGAGTCTCACCAAATTCCTGTCAACTTAACCGGCTTAAATGTCTGTCATGCCTAGTAAAGCTGTTAGGGGGTAATTATCTTTACCCCCTAGCTGATAAGGTATACTTGACAGACAATTAAGCTGGTTATGTTGATAGCAATTTAGTGAGGCTCCCCAGAATTAGACAGATGGATCAATCTAGGCATGGGAACCCAGTCTATGTTCCAATACTAGAGACCAAACAAACAAAATGTGTTCATAAATTAAATATTAAAATGAAAGCCGTAGCAATCACAAATCAATGCATTTGAATTGCAAATGTAAGAAAATTATTTGATCTTTTATTTTGTTAAGATGCAACATTTTTATTATGAAGATGACAAGAATGGGACAAGTATTATCCTAATATGTTAAGTATTGTTGGAATATATACTTTATGTGTTGTGAGGGCTTCCATATGTTGATAACAGTTACTGTAATATGAGGTGTATGATATATAATAAAGGGGCAGATGGAGGTTGTCTTCTGGAAGATTTTTAAGTTTTCATTAACAGGTATCTAATTTTTTCTGTTGGAAGATTGTCAAAAATGGAGGATGGATCCACAAAGATAATTTGGAAAAGTCAGAAAATATGTGGATCTGCCCCTGTTATACTTGGTTGAAAATATGGAGATTTCTAGTCATGATTGTATAATTTGGTAATGAAACTGTGTTCTATATATAAAATAAATGTATGTTTTTCAAGGAACGCATCACAATTTCTAATGTCTTTACTTTGTTACATCAAACACACATAATTGGATTTTGACGCAACCACACTGTCATATCTGAACTTCTCACCTAACACACTTTCCTGTCTGAACTTTTCACATCTAACTCATTTTCATGACATTTTCACACCTAACAGTAACACACTGCCACTCGACATTGTCACACCTAATGCAGTCAAATCTGAAGAGAATTTTTTCTCTCCTCTCATACACTTAAATAACAAGTCCTGTGTTGTTACTTGCCCTGCTTGTGTACTTTTTTTAAATACCTCTCACTCACATCTTCCACTTATATATTTTTATTTGCATTCATGGAAAATTGTATTAAAAACATTATCAGAATTTTTCTTTTTTATTTATTGACAGTTGTATTTGTTTCAGAATATTATTCTCACGAAACTTTTGCAAGTTTGCTTTATCAACAAATTAAAGCAATCAAAAAAAAAAGCTAAGAAAATACCATTGTCAATTACTTTGCTAAATTACAAAAGCTTCAAGTATTGCACCCCTGATTACTTTCTCTGTTAAAACACAGAAAAAAAACATGAAACTCAAAATCAACTATTGCAAAAAGCCTCACAGTGCACACACACAAAAGATTAAAATAAGAAAAATAATCTCAGTAAAAGCAACAATATCCCACATCATGGTAAGTGGACAGGACAGTTTGTACTCCTGAATAATTATTTAAGCTAAAATAAATGAAGATACAAAAATATGATAACCTCTAACTTTTTAACCAATTAATACTGATCTACTTGTATATTTTACAACTTGGAAGATGTGAATGGGAGATGGGGAGG
This sequence comes from Lingula anatina, assembly GCF_001039355.2. The sequence continues at coordinate 290,314 of NW_019775504.1, forward strand.
AGAACAGTCCATCTAGTATCTACTATTACACTTCCCATCCATTAAACAAATAATTATACGTAGAAGTCCTACCAGAAGATCACGCTTAAATGTTCAAGTAGTGCCATCTTAACTACTGAGGTTATATGAAAGATAAAACAAAAATTTGTTACAGACTTCCTATTAAATTAGCATTTGAAAGGTAAAGATTTACAAAAACATAAAGATAATATATAGAAAAAATCCCACGTTTACAGACTGCATTGCTTCATTTTATATCGGATTCCAATGAATACGTCGTTATTGCAAAACACACATACTAAACTGGTTGGTTATAAAATCACAAATTTACAAAAGCATCTTTGAATATGGATGTGATCAATATCCCACATATACATGTCCTTGTGGACTGCATTACTGAATTTTCTATCTAGTAATTTTTTTCAACAGGATTTTGTCTTTTCAAATCATTGTAGATGTAATTTTTTACTAAGCTGTGCTAATTACATACTACACAATAAAATTGTTTCTCTCTGTTGCTTCTCACCTTGTTCAAAACTGATTTCCTCAGTCCTAGAAGTCAGATTTCAAGTATTTCTTGGTGAAACACTGGTGTTACAAGAAGTAAATACAAAAATAAACCAATTCTCATTTGCCACTTCTAAATCTTTCACAATACCTTTTATATATATGTTGAATTATACTTCATATTCTTACAATTATAGGTATTTTTTTGCATTGCTTTTTATTTACAACAATAAAATTAGCAAGAATGAAGAACTTTACAAACTTGAGGATCAGAGAGGCAATACTGCCTCCGGATATTGTACCACCAGCTGGAGTAAGCGCATTCGTATGGAAAACCAAAAAACAAACAGGAACAACCACCAGTGTTGTGTTTGACAAGCTCTTCAAAATGCAATAAACAAGACAAGAAATATGCCCCTTCCCCCAAAATAAAAAAACAGCACAACTTTTATAAAAATCGTCTGATCAAGCCGATTTTCAAGACAATAGGCTTGTCAGTTTTCTTTGAAATGCATAATCAGTGTTGCATATATATTGAAAGAAAGAAATAGGCCTATCTCTGCCAGTTTTGGGAATATAAGGGATAGAAAATTTGCAAAGTTCAGTGAAAAGAAAGTCAAAGGTCAAATGTGACAGTTAGATATCCAGCATATGACTTCCTATTCAAGTTCAAAAGTAACCATGGGTGTACCTCTGCCAGTATTGGAGATAAAAGAGATGGAAAAATTGCAAAGTTCAGCGCATGGTCAAAAGTAGGTCAAATGTCAATTTCAAGGTCACAGTTAGATTGTCAGTATGTGACTTCCTATTCAAGTTCAATAGTAACTATGGGTGTATCTCTGCTAGTTTTGGAGATGTAAGGGATAGAAAAATTGCAAAGTTCAGTTCATGGTAAAAAGTAGGTTGAAGGTCAATTTCAAGGTCACAGTTACATTGCCAGTATATGACTTCCTATTGAAGTTCAATAGTGACTATGGGTGTATCTCAGCTACTTTTGGAGTATTTCACATTTTATTTTCACCACTGAATATTGCTCAGTTGTGTTTTTTGATACAGCGCAACTCCTTGACCGTATCGCAAACAAAAAAATGGACACCACCTCCAGTAATGTGCTTGACAAGCTCTACATGATGCAAAAAACAAGAGGTCTCTAGCATTTACGGTTCCAAAATTAGGGAGAGTTTTCAGTTTCAGTATCTTATGGCCGTTTCTCCCATGAAAATGCACCGATTGACCCCAAACTCCCAAAGATGAAAGGAGTCCCTAATTGCATCCCCTCACTATAATACGAGTGCTAAACGAGTGTAGTTTCTGGAATTCGGCACAAATAAAAGTTTGTTTTTTTTGCAAAAAATTCCCATTTTTCGAAAATTTTGGCCTGTTTGACCTTGAAAAAAGGGTCAAAGGTCAAATCCGAAGGCATATTTGAAATCCTCATATACGACTTTCAGTCAGACTTCTATACTAATTTTTCCCATAATTCCTTCCATTTAGGAGATATGTAGCATTGAATTTTCAAAAAATTTGACAAGGGTACATTTCGAATGTCACGCCCAAGCGAATGCACTGACTGAGACAAAAAAACCAGGGGGTTCAAGTTGAGATTATATGTGACCTAAATCCAAGAGATGAAGACACAGGTCCGTGTGGTCTAGGAGGAGAAGCGGTAATGGTGACTTGTATCCCACGCCACCTGCGGAGCCGGAGGAGCTCACGGAGCCGGCAGAGCCCACGGAGCCAGCGGAGCCGTACGATACTGGTCAGGACTGAAACCATGAGTACCACCAGCATACACGCTGGTGGTACTAATAATTATACCACAGGAAAAGCAAGAGGGTAAACTAAATTTTCATTCTAGTGATAGTGTTATTTAGCTTTTACCATGGCTGAGGTTGAAAACAAAAGATACAGACATGACGTATTTGGCATACATGCATATCACACCTGAATATATAACAACTCTCTCTTCATTAAATCTGTCAAATTGGAAAGAAATCCAACTTCCTTCACACAGAGAGAAGTTACCTTCATTTTTCATTACATTTATATTTGATTGAAAAAAAGTAATATGGCCAAAGAAAAATAATGTTTTTCATATGGCTGCAATCTGTGCTTCAGTACAGAATATTTAGACTTTTCTTCAGATATCCAATTATTCAGTCCAGAACATCCAACAAGTGTCCCACCAATCTGTTCAGATCCGTATCGTAAGGATGATTTTTCAGCACAGCTTGGATCTTGGCATCGTTATCAGGTATTATTTTTCTCAATTCATTGAAAAATTCTCTGTTTTTCTCCTCCGACCTTGGTTGCCTTGTTGGTGGCTTTGTTGCTTTATTCTGACCTTGATCATGCCCGCGTGGTCTTTGACCTTTCTGACCCCAACCTCCAACGCCTCTTTGAGGACTCTGTGCTCTTTGACATTCTCTAATCACGATAAGTTGTACAACAATTATTATTACTGTTATGAAATCAGAGAGAGAGAGAGCGAGCGAGATCATAGCATATGGCTTCCAATGTCAGTTGGCATCTTTACCATTACACCGGTTAAAGTAGACATATTAACTTATAATGAAAACTGATATCTAGCAACAACTTAAGGTCTCACCTCATCAATCTCTCCATCTCCCTGGGGTCTAGTTTTTTCAGTAACTGGTCCAGTGTTGGCCCTCCTCTGCCAAAGGGATCATTGGGGGGCATGAACATGTCCCCAGCAAAGGCGTACATCAACAACCTACGGAGATTTATAAGAGTAATATTTTGGAGATGAGTACTGAAACCTACTTCACCAGGCTGTTGCCAATGACAGGTAGACTTAGTGCCAGACAACTTAATAAAATATTTTAAAATCCAAAGTAACATTTTTCTCTGGAACAGTAGACCTTTTGGTGAATTTTCAACACTATTTTTTTACATCAAAACACCAGTTATTATTTTCTTTTCATAAACAGTCTTTTTCTATGACACCACACTATGTCATGAGAAATAAATAATAGTTTGCAAAAGAGTATCCTTTTTCTCAGACATATTTATCATGTATATATACATGTAATAAAACATTTAAAATTCAAGCAAGATGTTCTTTTCTGATTTATCAGATATTGACAGGCCTACCTCTGTTCTATGAATGTTCTCCATTCCTCACTCTCTTCCATCAAGTCACGGTAGTTATCATTGGACACTATGACACCATCCTTCTGAAAGGCATACTGGACTATAAACCTGAAAAATAAATTACAAATAGACCTGATTAATAAAGAAATGAATAAAGTAAAACATAAATGAAGAAATGAATTAATAAATAAAAGGAGATCTTTTAAAATTTAGTCCTCAAGCTAATGAAGACTAGATACTTTTTGCACCAACTTCATGAAGATAAAATAATAATGATTAATATTTCCCTATGCAGGCAAATAGATATTAAGTGGAGGACTACCAATTCTTTTAATTTAAAAAAGATAAAAAACAACTCCTTTATCCGCTCACCTATCGTCATAACAAGTCTGCCTCTTTCCCTGAATCTTCCGGGAGGGGGTAAAAGTAAGCATGCCACTGCCCTCCAGCTGCTTCCAGAGAGCCTCGTCTCTCTCAGGGTCCTGAGATCTGGCCGTGCTCTTGAAGTGCTGTGGGGCAAACACCATGATCTCGGTGTGGCCGCGATTCTTGAAATAGTCCACAGCTATCTGGATACCCAGCCAGGAAAAGAAGTATTGTCCTTGCTTCTTGCCATGCCTGGTTTAAGAAAAAATTTTAATTCACATTTTTTGTATAAATTCATCTTTGAAAATTAAATTTAAATTTGCACTGTAACACACATTTGGTAAAATGCTGACTTGAATTGAAATCCCTTTAAACTTTTAATTCATTATTTACGAAAATATTTTTTTTAAACACTGTTTAAAACAATATTATTAATCAATTTTATTTAGTAATATTAAAGCTGTAACAGTTAACAGTGAGTAAGAGTAAATAATTACATAAAAATGTATTATAAGTTTAATATATGGCAACAGAGCACATTCTCCTAATGAATCCAAGTATCTTCTGAGACTGCATTCAGAACAGCAAACTATAAAGTCCCCAGACCATCATATGGGGATCCACTGTAAAAGTTTGCTGTCTAATTCTTAACAGACTCCCTGAATAGATTCCCTGCAGCATTCAAGCTGGTCAGCCATATTTGATCCAAAGACTAGTTAGTCTGCTGTGGTGAATGCTGCCTAAGGCTGAAGTAGCTTTGTGATAATAGTTAACTAGCGCATGCTTCCCAAATTATACCATATTTCATACTTACGTAAAAGCCACATTGCTTCCGTCAATGACAATACACCTCAGTGGCACGTCCTTCCCAGCAGCCTCCACAACCTCTTGGCTGTTGCCACTGGCCCATCTGGTTCTGGGTCTGGACGAGTCTTTAGCTTCAGAAACATCCATCTGGTGAGGTGAAGCCGACCTGCCTCGGTTCATTTCGCCACCATTTCTTCCTGTATATTCATCACGGCTTTTACCAGGGTTATAAAAATTCTGAGGAGGGGGTTCAACATCTCCTATATGCATTATATCATCATTATCCGAGTTGTTGCCGTAATTTTGTAAGTTCTCTTGACGAGTGGTGCCCCCTTTAGCATGGAATTGTTGCTCTTTTGGCTTCAGTTTCTTTTTCTTTTTAGCCTTTTTCTTTCTGTTAGGACTTTCCGATGCCTTGTGTTTTTGACCGCTACCCCTGTCTGTCTCTAATCATATAAATTAAAAAAATATATTGTAACAAACAAACGTTTTTTAATACCATAAGAATGTGTGTTGAGTATTTAAAATTTTAAAGAAAAACTAACTTTAATTCAGGTTTTGATAAGAGAAATTTACAAAATAACTAATTCAGTTATTTGGGCAAAAAGTTAGGCTACAAAGTCAACTTGAAAAAAAAAAAGCTATATACTTATATTAATTTTTGTTCAGCCAAGTCAGATATTTTATCCAGATTTAACTAAAATGATAATTGCTAGTAATCTTTTAAGCCTTGAAAGCCAGTGAAAATAGTTATCATCTTTCAAATGTTCAAACAATTTTGAATGAGGCATATATTACCCAAATCTCTGTGCTGTAGTTGAAAAGCTTGTATCGGACTCTGTGGGTCTTGTTTTCTGTGTTTGGGCTGCAATTCGTCGTTATCATCATCAAATGGTTCCTGACCGAAATATTGAGCCTGACGTTCAATATCACCCGACCCAATTCGGCGATTTCTCTCTTGGGGCATGAAGGCCACATCCTCATCAGAATCCAGGGTGACAAAATCGGTGACATTTCTCCTCACAAACGGGGGCTCTGGCTCGTTATCATCATCAAATTGTTCCTGACCCAAATGATGAGCCAGACGTTCAATATCACCAGACTCAATTCGGCGATTTCTCTCTTGGGGCATGGGGGCCACGTCCTCATCAGAATCCAGGGTGACAAAATCTGTGACATTTCTCCGCACAACCCGGGGCTCTGGCAACATTGCAACTGATGTTATGGCACTGCTGTCTGTTGGACGAGATCCTGTTGCATTTATGTCCATGGCAAAATTACTGCCTGTATTGGAAGCGGCACCAGAAAGAATTTTTCCATGACCAGCATAGGAGCTTGCAGCCATGGCAATATCAGTATTTGCACCCTTGTAAAAGTTGCTCTCAATTCTAGATGTGAAGCCAGTGTAAGTGTGGGGTGAGGTTGTCATTGCTGCAGGCTCAGTTGATGTGAACCCTGTATTAAACACAGTTTCAGAACTAGTAACATGTACATCATTTCCTGTACTCGTTTGACCACCGGCTTTTGCTTTCCTCAAATCAGAAAGAGCTTTGATAAGCTCTGCAACTCGCAGATGAGTCCCCTTCTCGTGAATGACTTCACGCATCTCCTGTTCAGTGTAACTGAGATTTGTAAGCAAAGCATAATAGTGCTGTGGAATGGGAATGTTCTGATCTGAGCACATCATCGGAGCTTTCTCTGCAGAATCTGCTGTCTCTCCCCCAGACGATTGCGCACTAACCCCTGTTTGTGAATGTGTGTTTGGAAAATTTGTCAAGTTTCTAGCTGTATAATCCATTGTTCTTTGCAGTCGTGACATGCTCATAACAGGTGTCTGATCTGGATCATGGGAATGAGTAAAACTTCCATTACTATATGTGTTTGTCTGACCTGCATCAAACACGGCCACACCATCTGGCACATCACCACCTCTTCCACCAATAGGAGGCGCTCTGTGCTGGGCAAACACCATAGTACCATCGACACTGTCCATTTCCAAGACATCATTCACTGCCGAATCTGGGCAATCTTGGCCTTGTGTTCTTGGTCTGGGTCCGTTGTTCTGTGATGTTACATTGTACTGGAGTCCTGTGTAAGGGCTTCTTCTCAAGTCACCTCGGCCATCGTCAAATTCCAACCACTCGATTATAATCTTCTGGCATCCCAGAGGAAGGGAACTAAAGTCACGAATTGCCTCCTGGACATTACTATAGCTGTCTAACTTGTTTGCAAACTGCCTAGTTAACTTAAGTGATTCCTCACTAGATTGTTGCTGACCTTTCCTACACTTTGCTAACAGGTCATCAAGGGCAGAAGATGCCATGACAACTCCAAGTTCCGAGCCCATGATATTGGCCACATTATGATGCGTAAAAATGGCAGCAATTTCAAATTTCCGTTCCAATTTGTCGTGAACTGGTGGACATGTTAAAACTGTATGTAGAACAGCAGGGTATGGCATCATTACTGAACCTTCAGGGTTGCAAATAGATTTGGTATATTCCTGAAAAAAGTTAATGATTAACTTATTACTGATATAAATGTTATAAATAAAACATTTAGCTGTAATTCCTCTTATATTCAAGAAAAAAGTTAAAAGGGTTTTCGAAACTGTTTAACAACACCTGGCTTATCATGAATTTTTAAACTGAATATGAAGTGGGAGACACTCTTGGTACTCAATATATGAATTTAAGTTGAATAGTAAACAATGATAATGTCATTGTTGCCATGGCAATCAATATTACAATGGCAATTGCATATATCCCAATTTAAGGTTTAACTAGACTAGTATAAAGTGCCAGAATGCACAATGAAAATAAGTGAAAATATTAAAATTGACATTGAACATCAGGGCACTTGCGTAATACAAAAACCAGAGAGATTTTTTGGAGAGCCTGCCATAACATAATGGCAGTTTCAGTAATTTTCCATTTTTTTAAAATAAAGATAATTACTACTTTTGTTTGACTGTCATTAACCATTCTAGAGTTTTTATGATCACTAACGAGTTCAAAGCTGAAAAAAAAAAAAAAAAAAAGCATCAGGCCCATCAAAATCGAACATAGTTTCATACTTTGTTTGAACAATAAAATGAACTCTGTATTCTTGAATTACATGTTTAATATCCTTGTGTTTTGTGAACAAGTCAAAGATTTTCCCATTAGATATTCTGATATCTTGATCCTCATAGGGTGCTGAAAGTGCAGTTGCTTTTTCATCAGCAGAACTGCTTGGTGCGTCAGCCATTTTGTTTGCGGTAGTCAAAGTCACTTATTTTCGGCTGTTACAGCTATGTATTACCAAAAATGATAAATAAATAAATAAATAAATAAATAACTCATTTGAACCAAGAATTAGTTACAATATCTAGGTAAGGGTTGCAAATTTTATAAGCTTTGTTACTCTAACCCTACAACACAATTAAAATCTTTACAAGCTAGCTGTGGTTGCTTTTTTCAGTTTAATCACCTACTGTACATAACCTGGCAGTCAATCGGTTGGTTCATTCTTTGGTGAATATGTAGCCAAGCTGAGAAAATAACATCTGGTACACCATACGGAGCTTTAGGAAAAATGGCACTAAATGCACAGGCTGAGAAAGATTTATAAAAAGTGGGAACCAAATGAGGAAGTGAAATCCCTGGCAATTTCTCACAGTTTTACTAGTATCATGGCTGGAGGCTCACAGTGGAGAGACAATTTATTTTTACACATGTTGTTAGAAAGCCCATTCAATTTACTTTTTCATTATATTTATATATCTATCATAAGTCTCAAATCTTGGAAGTGATGTCAGAAAACAAACAGTGAGGTTAGATTTTTTCCTGTTTTGGACCGTGTGAGGGGTGTGACCTGACCTCCCTAATCTATTTGTATAATGGTGAACAAAAAATGCTAAAAAAAAAAAAAGAAAAAAATGACATAACCTTTGAAAAAAAATGGTCTGATCAAGCTGGCTTCGGAACTCCACCTGTGTTTATTTTATGCAAATTCATCATGCAGTCTTGTAATTAAGTTTGAAAACAAAAGGTAAAACGGTTTTCCATTTATCCATATAACACTGAATATGCACGGCGCCACCGCTGCCGACGACAAACTCAAGGGAAAGCTACATGTACAGATATACCTATATGTACGGACACATAAAAACAAACTTAATAAGAAAATCATGTGAAAAATTTTAAAGCTTTAATAAATATTACAAATTTACCTTTGCCACTTTCACACCGTACTCATTTCCCAAAAATCCAATAAATTCAATCCACTGTTTTCTACTGCCGTCTGGATCATTGGCAATGAGGCCTAATCTTAAACGAACGCAAAATTTGCTTTCTATCCGTTCTTTTACGGAATTTAGTGTTGGGACAACGTCCATGTTTACTATCATTTCGTCCTTCACCTCCATTTTTCGAGTGACGGTCTAGACGCTGAATTTATATCGCACTCTTGTCGAAAGGGTTATCGCACGTAAAAAATAATTGTCTTTTTTTAGTTATTTGATCTACTATTCGTCGTCATAATTTCCAATTACTCACGCAAAACTTAGCCAGAATTTTGAAAGTCACGGAAAATAAACAAAATTCCCAGTTTCTATTTCGAGACACATCATTACTTCATCAGGGCCGTTTCATCACGCTAAAAAAATGGGGAGTGACAAATAAATGTATATGACTCACATCACCCGTCACATCTCAATTAATAAAGTTAATTAACAGATAATAACGATAACCTGTCTATAAGTAACGTTTCTTCAAAGGCGATATCATTTTCAACTAGTTTCTTATTAGAAAATTATAAATCACTACGCACACCATTAACCTCGTTTTTAGTTTATGTCTGTCTTAGAAAAGCAAGAGCGAGAACGAGGCTAATTTGTTGGAGAAGTTTCGGAATTTCCGTGTACATGTCGCAGCGTGAGGACTTAACTTTGATAGATACCTTTTTTTTCAACTTATCACATAATCAATAATTATTTTATTTAAAATGGAGAGACTTTAAATCTCAATAAAAATTGAAATCAAAATTTGAACAGTTTAAATTATTCAGTGCGGATCTGTAACATAGTTCTGTGGGTACCAATGTCAACTATGAATGATCTCGGAGAAGAAGAAACACAGAAATCGAAGTCGTTAGTTTCACTAGAGGATAACACTCTACAGGTGAATATATTTATGATACCAAAGGTTGATAATAATGCCTGAAATCAAGTAAAAAAAGTTCTGTTTTGACTCCATTAGGCCTTTGGTTAGAGGAGTTTAGAATTTTGGTTGTGCCTACGGTAGGTATATCAGAAAAATTTTCAAACTGATCAGAAAATTAAAATACTTATATCATCTGAAAGGTAATGCAAAAACCGGATGAAATCATTTGGAATTTTTTAAATATTCCTACAAGCAACAAAGATATTGAAGTTTTTTAACTGCAAAAATCCACCAAAAGTGTCCACACTTCTCAGCTCAAAACCTGTGCCCACTGACCAGCAATGATCACTCAGGCGCAGCAGAGCACCCTGCGTGTCTTTGTGTGCTCAGCCTATTGTCTGGCTCACATAGCCTGTGACTAATCAGGGCAGAGCTATTTCCCTGTGGTAATTTTCACATCATGTAATATTGCGGATTAAATTAACTATACTTCGCAACCTTCAAATTTCATGATTTTTCTACATAATATAGCAAATTTCATAAACTTTGCTGGATATAAATTTCAAAAAGATGATACCAGCACTTACCTGAAATTTTTTAGCATTTTGTAGAGGCAAAACTTAAAACAAGCAGAACCGAAACTTGTCAAAGACTGCAACATGGGAAAATCATGTGACCGGATTTTACTCTTTGATTTACAACTTATTTAGTTAATGGCTTGTATTAGTTTTTTTACGCAGCGCTAAAAGAGAGATTTAAAAAAGGGGTTCCATAGGCGAACTGTCAGCAGGCCGACTTCAGTTTAACACTTCACTGCCCGTGGACAGTTACGACTGTAGCGCCCCTAGCGGATTGTGATCTACCTACCTACGGATATCAGATACTAGCACGGAATTTCATGCGTTAGCACTCCTATTGACGATTCTGAAATGTACCGTCTGTGCTACAGTGCATATTGGAATCGTCAATAGAAGTGCTAACGCATGCATTTTCGTGCTAATCAGATACATGTAATTTGCATTCATGAAGAAGACAATTATAAAATTCAGTATCATTTGGCTCCACGCCCGGCTGTCACCTTGATTGGATAGTAAACGATTGTCGTAAAATCGCTAAATGATATTAAAACCGGGTTCATAAACTTGAAAACCACCTAGGACAACATTAGACTGCCACATTAATCCAACACAATGCAAAAATAAACTATAACAAGTGGTTAAAGCCTTCAAACCGAATGTCGTAAAGTCCCCATATACCTCCATAGAGACAATAAAATAGAATGAGCTTGTGAAACAAAAAACAACCAGTTCCAACATAATAATCGAAATAAAATACTGCCGGGCATCAGAGCGACCTAAAACTTGGCACGCTTACCGCTAATACTGCAGGCTACATCATCCCGTCGCTCGTTTGTAAATTCCGTGCATGGCATACGCACAATCAAACCGTATATCCAAATTTGATATACAGGTGACAAAGGTGACAAATTTGGATATACGGCTTGATTGTGCGTATGCCATGCACGGAGTTTACAAACGAGCGACGGGATGATGTAGCCTGCAGTATTAGCGGTAAGCGTGCCAAGTTTTAGGTCGCTCTGATGCCCGGCAGTATTTTATTTCGATTATTATGTTGGAACTGGTTGTTTTTTGTTTCACAAGCTCATTCTATTTTATTGTCTCTATGGAGGTATGTGGGGACTTTACGACATTCGGTTTGAAGGCTTTAAGCACTTGTTATAGTTTATTTTTGCATTGTGTTGGATTAATGTGGCAGTCTAAGGTTGTCCTAGGTGGTTTTCAAGTTTATGAACCCGGTTTTAATATCATTTAGCGATTTTACGACAATCGTTTACTATCCAATCAAGGTGACAGCCGAGCGTGTTTGGCTCCATTCTACATGGCAGTTAACACGTCTAGACATTAAGTGCACTTGCATTTTCAAATGTTTAATATATGAAACGAAGAATATTGTTTGTCTTTCAGAATGATGAGGAAGAAAAAAGAGCCTTAAGTGACATACCACAGATTCCACAGATTCCTAAAGTTAAGGCAAAACCTGCTCCAAAGCCAAAGAAACGTACGTGTCTCACAACTTGAATATTCAGCACAGTAAATACCCTTTGAATTGTATATGACATGTTTCACCTATAATAGTATGTGTCTGATATAAACCAGCCTGCTGCAAGTGCAAGAGATGTGATGTTAATCTCATGGACTATTTCAGTCTACATAAAACTGATACTGTAATTCTAAATTCTAAAATAAAAAGAGGAAATTGAAAAAAAAAGATACTGAACTTTTCTTTTTTATTATAATTAATCAATCAGTTAATAGATAAATTGATTAAATTCTTTATTTATTTGGTTATAAAGCACCGGAGATCCCCATATTTGAGCGTAAGAACTGGCTGATCCACCTACACTATGTGAAGAAGGAGTATGATGTGTGCAAGTCTCTGATCAAAGAACAACTCACTGAGACTGGGGGGATGTGTGAATATGCTGTCTATGTTCAAGGTACAGTTATTTTATTAATGTTAGGGGGTTATGCGGTTTGCCTTCAAGAGCAAGCCATATTTGATCCGGGGACTAGTTAGTCCAGGATCAACTGGTGGCGAATACGCCCTTGTAGTACTTATTGGTTAATTCATAAAGATATCCAATTTTTGTCTTGTTTTAGTTAAAAGTATTATAATTTTTTGATAAAAGAATAGTATTATTATTTTTGATAAATTGTTATGATTGATGTCAAAATATGTTTTTGAACATTGTTTTCAGCTTTGATTCTAAGACAGGAGGGGAGGATCCAGGAGTCCTTGGAACTCTTCCAGACCTGCTCACTTCTCAACCCTAACAATGCTGATAACCTCAAACAAGTGGCCAGATCTTTGTAAGGGTGATATGGTTTATTTGTTGAAGGAATAAAATGTAATCTTGGTCTTTAGCTATAGCAAAAAATGGGATTAGGTATTTTTTTCCATAACAGTATTGACTCAAAAATATATTTATGGAATATTTTTTACATAGTCATAGATGTAACTTATTTGTTTTTAAAAATTGTGTTTTTTTTATAGCCTTTGCATAAATATAAAATCACCACATTGAATTATTTTAATAATTATTTTAATATTTAAAAATCAGTTTTTCGAGTAAATTGCCACAATCTAACTTGCCGATTACATAACGCCATATTTACAAGGTTATCTGATATTTTGGTGTATTTCAGGTTCATATTGGCCAGACATAAATTATTTGATGTGTTTCAGGTTCCTATTGGCCAGACATAAATTATTTGATGTGTTTCAGGTTTTTATTGGCCAGACATAAATTATTTGATGTGTTTCAGGTTCCTATTGGCCAGACATAAATTATTTGATGTATTTCAGGTTTTTATTGGCCAGACATAAGGCTGCAATAGATGTGTACAATGAGGCCGCAAAGATTAGTGAGAGAGACTGGGTAGGTGATTCACATAGAAGATGTGAAAAAATCAATATTTGCCAGCAGGGAATATTAAGAAAAATTGAGAGGGATGTATGGTATAGCTTAACATCATTTATCTCTTTTGTCAGCCTTAGTAGGCCACTAAGATAAAACAATTTGCTTTTGCAAATAAGAAACTAAATAAATATAAAACATTGCATATGCACATGTCCAACTATATTAGACTTTAAACAGTGAAATGAAATGATATTTTCCTGACAAATTCTCCCCCCTGCTACTCCCCAGGAGGTGGTCCACAACCAGGGCATATGCTACTTATACCTGAAGGAATATGAGAAAGCCAAGGAGTGTCTGAAGCAGGCCATTGCCTTTGCCCGCCATGACCTGTCTTATATCATGTTGGCCAAGATTTACTTGATGGAAGGAGATATTAACCAGGCTATAGAGGTCTACAAGAGAGCTGTGGAGTAAGGGTTTAATTTATTGATTTTTAATAATATCATTATATTTTTATTGTGGGGTAAGTTATATTGTGAATGATGCATTAATGTGCTAGGTGTGTTGACAAGTCTATTGATTTCTTCTTTTCTGCTTCTTTTTTTTTTTTTTTTTTTGCAGTAGGGTTATTGATTGAATAATTGATTGATTGATTGACAGGTTAAATATCTTTTAAAAAAGAAGCAACTGAGAGTTTCTAAACATGTAGTGAAAATGATGGACAGATGGTTCTTGCTTTGATGATAAACTAACTGCAAGTTTCTTTGTTGAGACATTCAGTATTTTAACTTGTATGTGGTTTAAGTGTATCTGCTATGGATTCATCATATGAGAGTTCCTTTTTAAATGCGGTTTTTGATTTCAGGTTTTCTCCAGAAAACCCAGATATTTTGAGCACTATGGGCTTGCTGTACATGCAGGTAAGTTATCCACCAGTGTGCCACAGAAGAGTATTTGGTACAGTGTGGTTTTTTCTTGGTTTGTACTGAACTTTATAAACACATTAAAAAAATCACCAAAAGCAGATGATACATTTGTAGAGCTGGTATTGCTGTAACAGTAGCACTTTAAAAAAATCCTCTGTTACTAGGTGCCTGTTATACTGTTCTTCCTCCAACTTCTAGGTTGGTCAGTTCCAGAAGGCATTTGAACACCTTGGAAATGCGTTGACCTACAACCCCACCCACACCAAGGCCATCCTTGCCGCAGGCAGCATGATGCAGAATCACGGAGATTTCGATGTGGGGTTGACTAAGTACCGTATTGCGGCACAGGAGACGCCTGAGAGTGCGCCCCTGTGGAATAACATTGGGATGTGCTTCTTTGGGAAGAAAAAGTTTGTAGCAGTGAGTACATTAAGTGCCATTTTAAAAAAGAACCTCATAGCATCTTGCTTGCCTACATAACAAACAAACAAACACACAAATGAATGAATAATAGATGATTGGATGAAATATGAAAGAAAAAGATGCCTGATCCTAAGCTGATGGACTTTTGATTTAATAAGTAATTTTTTTCATAGATTTATTTATTGATTTTGTTAATTGTTTATTTTGCAAAGACTGAATTATATATTTGATATGTTATGATGTAATGTAAAATTTGAAATACAACACAATACAATGCAATGCATTGCAATGCAATTATAGAATACAATATACAATGTCACCTTTCCCAGGCTATCAGCTGTTTGAAGAGAGCCAACTACCTGGCACCATTTGACTGGAAGATTCTGTACAACTTGGGTCTCGTACATCTCACCATGCAACAGTATGCCTCGGGATTCCACTTCCTGAGTGCCGCCATTAACCTGAGACCAAAATATGGACATCTCTTCATGTTACTGGCAGGTTAGTAAACATAATTATAACTGAAGATTCCACTTCCAGAGTGCCACCATGAAGTGCACAGGATATGAAGCTAAGACGTGAAGGAGGAGGTTGGTGGCAAAAAGATTTTACATCTTCTTCCTCCCTTCTTTGGTGTGGGAACTTTTGTTATTATCACTACCTGTAGGAAACGTAAGATGTCAACAAGATGGTGGCAAAACGTATTCGTTCAATTTTTTCCTTCATCCTCCTTTAGTTTGATTTAAAATATTTTGGCACTAGATGTTTAAAGCAAGCGTTTGTGGGTAGTGGTAGGTGTCTTTTTATTTCTTCTGTTAGATTGGGGAAGAACCTGAATCTGCCATTCTGTTAAGGAAATGAGAGCCTGTTGCCCCACAGGTAGATCCATGCTATGGGGCAAATTAAATCATGTCTAAGAGGTGTGGCAGGCACCCTAATACAGTGGAAAGAAATCAATAAGTCATATTATTTGTCGATCTTTCACAACTTCAGATAATAATGGAACAGTTACAGGCCCATTTCAAAAGGGGGTTCTTTTTCTGAAAAAGTGTACCTTATACAATAAAACCTACTTGTACCTAGATCAAATTTTACCCAGAGTGAACCTTTTCCCGGCAAAAAGGGCAGTTCTTTCAAACCCCCAGAACCCCCCTTGGCTATGGGCCTAAGTTATTTGATGATTTACTGCTATTCTTGCTATGTTTCAGTGGCATTGACTCACCTGGAGGACCCAGATAATGCTAAGCAAGCTTATGAACAGGCTATGAACCTAGACAGGTAAATACATAAATAAAAGTAAGCCTATGAGTTAGTAAAGAAAATGTACTGGTAAACTGAACAGCAGTGGGTTACTAGATAGTGCAGAACCGAAACTTGGCCTGTAAGACTTATTATAAGATTCCCTAACTTTTTATCTACTTGCACTTCAATCCAAAAATACCATATTATATTTTTCCATAAAAATAAAAAATAATCTAAAAAATTAATCATTTCCTAAATAGAAGAAAAAAATTGGCAAGCTGTAGATGTTTCTTTGTATTTTCCAGCCGTGACCTATCTATTCCACTGAACTATGCAGTGTTTCTGTATAATCAAGGAGAGAGGAAAACAGCAGCAAAACAATATGCCATTTATGAACACAGATTGAAGCAGGCCAGAGAGAAGAATCCTAAAGCTATTGACCCAGAAGTAAGTTATTGCAATGTAAATATAGAGTTACAGTGTATTATATATTTCTAACTTGCTATTAATTTGTAATACCTTTAGGAGAAAGTAATAATGATAATAATTATGAATTATAATTATAATAAAAATTAAAGAAGCAGAGTAGCTGCATTTGTTACTGTTAAAACAGACAACATAGCAGCTATTTACTTATTTAATTGTTTATATTGTTTATTTATTTAGTTGTTGGAGGTGGGTACCAAGCTGGGTCCAGCTCTTCAAGTTGGTGAAAGTTTAGTGTGGAAAAAAGAACAGCAGATGGCAGCACCAGCAGAACAGAATACAAGACAGTCCCCTCCTGCAGAAGCCACTGGGCCCTCAGTGCCGCCCCCTAGTGCCACTTTCCAAGAGCCCAGACCATTGAAACAGAGTGCGCCTTTGGCACCAATCAGAGGCCCTTCTGTGGAGAATAACAACAGCAGCGATGTGAAGTCGGAAGAAAATGTTGCAGAAGTTGTACCAAAATCAGGGCTGTCAGGTGTGGATGATTTACCCTCGCCTCCAACAGAGACGCCTGCTATGAATATAATCGATGATGCGCCTGAGCCCCCGTCTCATGACCCTGAAGAAAAAGATCAACCCAGAATTCCCAAGAGAGAGGTGTTACCGCCATTATAAGGAAAAGATGGCAGTTGTACTGTGATCGGATATCAGATAACTTTATCCAAAGTTTTATGAACTAATTCTAACTTGTGATGACATATCAGCATGGATAGATACAACTAACATGGGAACTGTGGGATAGCTGTTGTGAAAAGGCCGTAGAAAGATTTTCTAGCACTTGTTATAAAGAAGCCTATGGCTACAAATGGGGATAGAACCTAGTATTTTGTCAAGGGGTGCTTAGAGGGGGGTCTGTAGCATGTGCTATACTGGGGCCTGGAATAGGGTAACAGCCTCTATTGCATAAATATGACTGGGTTCAATTTATGAAGGTCAAATTCAGCTAAAAAGATTGGGAGTCAAAAGATTTGGTAATAGAAGAAAACCGTTTGGTTGTTTTTCATTAATTTTTTTGTTGTTGGTTCAGCCTGAAGTATTTAGTCTTTGTAATTTGCTGGAACAAAATTTGTCTGAGCTTACTCTGAAAGATTAAAAATACATTTATCAGTTTTAATAACTTTTCTGTTTTCAAGTAGCTTTTTATTTGTCAAATCACTTTAATTTATTATTTCATAGCAACATGTGTCTGTAACTTTTTATTTGGAAAATGTTGCTTATATAAATGGTATTGTCTTGCTAGTGGGAAATTAAAAAATTGTTAAAGGGATAACAACTGTTTGTATGAAAGTCATATAACTAAATACATTGCAGACTAACTTTGAAAGTTGGAATGGATCATTAATCATTAGTAAGCATGGAAAATTAGTCATCTCAGGAAAATCAGTTTTTTTGGCCAAAACGAACAGTTGTTATCCTTTTAATGCACACTATAGGTATTATGAAACTGCTAAATGAAGCCCAGAGGTTTTCTTAAGAATAAGATGTTGTTAGCCAGGAATAAATCATGTTTAAAATTGTCAGAATTTGTGCAGTTACGTTGTCAGGTTTTAAGGGGTCGGGGGGAATGGCTGGAATTTGTTGAATCCAGGAGTTGAACTAATCTGAACTGTCACATATCAGACATTATTTAGCATCTTTCATGATTCTGTCATGTCTAATGGAAAAAAGTGCAAAGCACAAGCCATGTTGTATTAAAATCTTCATGATACTTTATTTGAATGTTTTACATTATTGCGGATTATGCCTACAAATTAAAAATCTCTCATACTTCTGAAAAGTTGAAAGTATTTGAAAACTCCCGTGACAGTAATATATCTATTTTGGTCAAAGTATTGACTGTTACACATTGTCACTATGTTTGCACTGAAGTTCAATGGAACATACTTCAAATGTTCAAGATGTTTTGTTTTAACAACTACTATTTTTATTAACAATACAATTAAGTTAACTGACGAGTACATAATTGCCGCTCTACTCTCCATTTGTGACTGAATGTGACATTAAATATATGACTTTAATAATCATTGCAAATAATGAAATATATAAAAAGATCATTTTAAAACAGTTTTCTCTGCTTGTCAAATGAAAGTTGTCACAATGACTATACAACTTTTAGAGAAAACACTAAAATCACAGTTATCTTAAGCTTGTATATAGACTAGAATTATTGTGTAGCTGCATTTAACGTAACAATATCAGAATTGTATTGCCCTTTGTTAGATGTAGCAACCTTTTTGCACTGAGAATTGCTGTCTGATAAATCAAAATAATGCACATCTTACAAACAGATTGATTGAAATTTGACAATGGAGGGAAAAAGCTCACTTGAGACTTTCACAGTACTTTGAGGATAAAAATGATGGGTGCAGAGTTAAAAACTTGTGACAAAACAACATCTCTCTTCATCCTTAAAAATAAAGTTATGGCC
>NW_019775504.1:313726-334990 GCF_001039355.2 Lingula anatina
CTTACTGCCTGTACCACTACAGCTACCAGTACTTACTGCCTGTACCACTACAGCTACCAGTACTTACTGCCTGTACCACTACAGCTACCAGTACTTACTGCCTGTACCACTACAGCTACCAGTACTCCCCCTGCCTGGTTGTAAGCATAAGGAAACTCCAGGAGACCAGCTCCCAGTGCTGCATTCACTACCAGGAATACAGAGGCTCCCCATGAGGTTCCTGAAAAATCAAATTTCTATAATAAACTACAGTAGTCCTCCATATGCTTAAATGTGAGTTTTTAATACATGTGTAATGTACATTCCTTAACTTAAGTGTGTTTGTTGTTTCAGTAATTCTGTAAAGACGTGACTCTTTTTGTTAATAATAATTAAAATAATATATAGTGCCCCAAATTACTGTAATGACATGATTGTCAAAATAAATAAATAAATAAATAAATAAATAAATAAATAAATAAATAAATAAATAAAACAGAATATGATATAAGCTCTGGTCCACTGTCTCAGGGGCTCTGTGTCACCTTCTCTGTCAACAGCCTGAATTTCTACGACAGCAAGTATTTCTGTTCTGGAAATGTCTGATCCTGTTCTACTGACGTTAGAGATGCTCTGCATGCTGTCACTTTTAACAGGACTGTTAACTCTGTGAAGGTATCCATATTCTGGCCAGTTCCTACTATCCACTTCCATAGCTCTTACTTGGCAATCCATAGTTAATAAATTTTTAAGATTCCCACGTTTTAATTTAAGTGATCCTGGCTAGCCAGTGCAACAAGTAGTATATATTATATAAATTATATATATATATATCACAAGAATCACAGCTAGGCTTTTATCAATTTGACCCAGTCATAATGATATCATATAAAATCTATCACCTATACACAGATGTATACTAGTACATATAAAGCTGCATTCTAATATCGCTTCTCATATCTCTTATTTAGTATTAAATACATCAATATTAGCAATGATAATGAGATAGTAGAGAATAATGTGATGAGTCCAAATGATTCAACCCACTCTCTCTCCCCCCTCCCTCTGGTCATCACCCACCATCACTACCAGAAGACACCTGTAAACTCTTTTCAATTTTAATTAATGGAGCACAATTTTACAGTAGTCATTAAAAAAAAAAAAAAAAAAAAAAAAAAAAACAGCTGTTAAGGGATATATCACACAGGGTTCATACACCTTAGGTCAAACATTTTTGTGATTCACAAAATAAAAAAAATCCTGTGCACTTTATAATATTGCCAAGATGAAAATGGTATAATACTTATTAATTATGACCACAGAAGTTGAAATTTGAATTTTTTTCAATTGCAATCATTTGCAAATGATTCCTCCCTTCCTTCCAAACCCTGAGCAATAAAAATTCCCTCTGTCCAAACCACTATAACACTGACTGTGAAAATGACAACAATTTTGACAGTTAGCTAAAATAGTGATAAATACAAGTAGAACATATATTGATCTCAACATGTCCCAGTAAGTTGAACATTGCCAAAGAATTGCCACCCAACAGAACAATTGAAGGGTGTTTACAGAGGTGAAATCATGATATTCTACAACGACGAAAGACAACCTATTTGTGTATAAGACTGCTACCATACCTCCTGAATATGCTATATAGAACTCTGAAACAAGTAAATTTCTCACTTGTACTTTAATTTCTTTGTGTCTTGTTGATAAAGCGATGACGTAAATATATGTGAAACTGGGCTGAAACTTACCATAGTGTTTTCAACTCTCGTATTCACATCTTCCATATGTAATGTGTGTAATAAAACAACAATGAATATAAAACTTAAAAGATGAGGACTTTTGTGACACCAACCTTTTTGAACTGCGGCACCCTTTACAATAGGAGTTAATTCACCGTCGTTTAAGTTGAAAGGTCCTCCCTCTCTTGACACAGAGCTCTCAAATTCGACACTCCTAACAGAAGTATTATTTACCGCCATTATTTCTTAAATTATGGCGCAGGTCCCATGCAAAAGCAATTCTTAGCTCGCCCTTATCCTCCTCAAACTTCTAGTGTGCTCGTCGCCATTTTGTCTAAAAATATAGTCACATGATCAAGCTCTCCCCATCAGACCACGTTAATAGATAAACAAAACAACAGGCGAGTTGCTCAACATAGCGCGCTTATCACACCCTGTACATGGATGTAAACTCTGCAACGCCCTGTTCATAAACAAACTGACGAACGAAGCAGTTGTGAAACTGTTCTTTATTATTGATGTGAAAAAAACACTTGCCGAAGAATAATGTCACTGTTCATATATAGATGAGACACAAGCAATTATATAATTAACAGTCAGAGAAAACTTTTTTGTAGGTCGATCTAATCGTACTCTGGTTTAAATAACTTTACAAGTTTCGTTTGATCATCAAATAGCGAGATAACTACTGTATATCTGATTAAATTATAGTATAATTGTAAGATAAAGAGTTTAATGGACATCCCAAATTTAAAGTGATATCGTTATTTTCTAATCATTATTCTTATCAAATTAAGATTTCTTGGCGGGGTAAAAAACGGGTCGCGCACATGCGGCAACACGTGACCTCTGGATATGTCGTCAACTAATATTTACCAGTCTCCAACAATTTATATAATAGAAATTAAGCAAAACACAGGGAAAAAAACAGAGAAAATGAGAAACAAACATATTGAAGCATTCAAAATTACACTTCCCAGTACAATTTAAAGAGGAAGAAGTGAACCCCTGTCAACTTGGCTATATTGTATTTTATTCTTTTAGGTGAAAACGTTACATATAGACCTGAATTTTATCCTAGTGATATCTTAACTCTATGATTTTTTAGTAAGAAAATTTAACTTTTCAAATACTGGGTGAAGGGATATTTTTAAAATAATTATTCTGTCACACCGTACTTAATAATTATTAAGGGTCGCATTTCTGTTACTTAATTTATTATCAGGGGTTATTTTGAAAGTTTGTGGTCTTATGCCCCACACGGGACGATAGAAGAGGAATGATGATTTTGAAAACTTATCCATAAAACACTCAAGGAAAGATGTTCAAACGGAAAGAAAAGAAAAAGTGAAGCTCAAATAAGTTCGTTTTTGAGAGAAAAATAAAAGTAAAATAATATTTATCTTTTTTCTTCTTTTTCGTTTTATTTTCTTATAAATTACTAATAAGTACCCCATAGATCTTCATTATCTTTGCTACCACTTCAAAAATTTGAGTGAAACATTCCATAACACATTATGGTTAACTCATCACATTTCAAATTTGGAAACAAATCGAAAAAATATTTTTGATTGCATGGGAATTTTATTTTGATCATAGACTATTTATAAATAGATCAAAACGTGATAGACTTATCATGCCTGGTCGCTATCGACTGTCCTCGTTTCTGATTGGTTGGCTATTTTTAGCTCCTGGCATGACGTCACATTGTGTTGGTTCCTTGACGCAAAACACAAGGGAAAGGAAAATGGTGGAACGCCGTGATTCCTCCACAAAGAAAACCATAACAAATGCTTAAACCAACCTTGAACGAGGGAGTTATACTTCGACGCTCTACAGGAGGTGAAAACAGTGGACATATTGGAATGTGAAGCTGACAATGGGTGCGAAACAAAGCACAAACACCCCAACACGGACACGGACGTTTTCGACAGGGGATGCGGGGGGCTCGCTCGCAGGAGCCCATTTCGCTATTCCAGCCAGCGTTGCCGAGAGTCTAGGACTGCCAGGGACTAGCAGCGGTGGTGAATACTCTCGTAACAGAGCCAGGAGCCTGGGAGGGGTGCCTAGCACCTCAAGTAACGGACATTCTAATGGACACCCCATAGGAATACCTAACAGTAGTAATAACGGACTCCACGGGGGCGCCTCAAGGGGGGCCGAGGGACATTCGAGTCGCAGTACCCCCGAGGAGACCTCACGTGCTATGACGAGCACTCGAGGACTGGCCCATTCATTACCAGTACATTTGCTAGCGTTTCCAGGAATTTCAGGTAATTTGTTATGAGGTCTGGGTGAGTTATGTCATTTAGCATTCAGACGATGTTGATAGACGTATGACGTCTAATTTCTTGTACTCGCTACCTCACGTGGAACAAAGACCATTAAAAGAAGAAAAACCGCAGCTAAAGATTGATGAATGGGCTTGGATCAACTGTTAGTGGACAGATTTTCAGTATGAGAGGGAAAATTTTGGGGATGAGGTTTTTTTTTTTTTTATTTGAAAGTGCCCTACTTTTTGGAAATCCCCAGTATTTGCACAGTTAGTGCGTCATAATTACCCCCTTTGCAAGAAAGCACACATATTTGCAGTATTGCAGTATTTTTTGCCACAGCAAAGTTGAAAAATTGTAAACAAAGAGCTGTTTAGATATATTTTTAAGTTACATTTTTACACCCCCTCCCCCCCCCCAAAAAAAAAAAATATATATATATATATATATATATTTTTTTTTTTCGATCGTGCACTATTGGGTTCATTCCCATTGAAGCTAATAGTCTAAATAGAAAGATCCAACTTACATTCAGCAGGAGTCCCCGCAGATTTGGATCGATCTGCATAGTCTGAAGGCTTCAGTGGAATTGAGCCCTATGAGCTGATTTAAATTGTGCTTGAATTCAAATATTCAACTGGATACAAATAGTATGAATACTGGATCCTAATTCCGACATTCTATTGAAACTGAAATTCAAAACTCTAGATAATTGCAGCAGAATTAATGTTATATAATATCACAGCACCCAACATTTCAACAGCCACTTTAAAATAGAAAACTTGTAAATGTCAAGACTATGGTGTTCATCCTGCTGGAAATGGAACTTTTAGTTGAGTGAACAGAACACAAACGAGGTGTGAGAAATAACTGTCTTCTCATTTCCTCGCTGTGACTGAGTGGTATATTATGGCAGATTAAAAGCCTTGGTGTTGTGTGGTGTGAGATCTTTAGATATCTGTCTCTGGTTGATCAAAGATTTTGTTGGAGGAAAGGAAGGGAGGGGCGCATAAAAATTAAAAACTATAATTTGGATTAGTAGACAAGGACAATTTTAACGTAATACATAGAAGACAGAGATGAAAAAGAAGGCTGGTTTTTGTCTAATCTCACTTGTTATATTTAATTTGAATATTTTGATATCAGATATTTTGTTTCGAATTGCCAAGAAATTTTTTTTATAAAGTTGTGTCCTGTATTTTAGTATATATTTAGAAAGATGGTGAGGTGAGAATAGACCCAGTCTTATCCTTAAAATGATGTGAACTGTTTTAAGGATAAACCCTATCCCTAAAGTGATGTCAATCAGCTCTCCTTAAGTCTTGTTTTTGAAATGTGAGTTTGTCCTCAGACAAAGACAGATCAATCCCGTCAATATTATAAGTATTTATTTATGTGTCCTGTCCTAAGTTAAGATGGGTGAACTGCCTTAAAGTTGTTCTAACTCCTGTTGACTGTAGACGGATTTGTCTAAGCTTGAATTCACGCTGCTACTAAACCAACATTCACCATCAACCATCGTTATTATTAAAGCACGAAGCACGTGTATGGCTGAGTACATGTGCCCGCTTGTTTTGTTTGCTATCGATTGTACGGCTTACCGAGAGGTTGCCTCCTGGTCTGGCGAGTGCTTGGCGGTCATTGTACCTTGACCACACAAAGAGAGCAGAATCAAACCCTACATCAATGGTGTATAAAACTCCTTCTTTGTTTTCTTTTAATGTGACGCAACAAGGGAATTTAATTTCACAGCACGCCTGATTAACAGTACTGTTTACTTGCTAGCTGAGATAAATAAACAGCTTATTGTCCATTATTGTGTTTTTAAATTAAACCTCCTGTTGTAGGAAAATACCTTTGAAATTTTTTTATTGAAAAAAGTGTGTTGTATAAGAAAGTCAGCCAGGGCAAACTTGTTGTTTATTTGTTTGTGATTCCTAGTGTTTATATAAGTGTGACATGTGAATGTAGGTACTCAGGCCACCCGTATGGTTCTAGTACCTGCTTTTTTTTTTTGTTGGATTTGGAACACTTGTATAAGACCTAATAGGGCTAATCGGTTACTAGTATCTCAAAGGCCAGTTAAAAATACTGCTCTTATCAGTTTGAACTTTGAAATAAGGAAATGACCGAATTGTATTTATGTAGAATAAAAATGACACTCATTGATTACAAATTAACAAAGTTAAGATAATATAGACAAGTTTATTTTGATTTTAGAAATGCATGACAAGTAAATATGGCTTGCATAGGGTCAATGGAAAAGTTATGATAATATCTCCCAACATAACCGCCCAAAGACTTGTAGTTCACTCAGGTTTTCAGGATATATGTCAGAAATGGGATAACTTCAAGTCGATTAGATTTGGGTTAAGGTCCATTAATTAAATATTCATTTATCTGATAATGAGAGTTGAGGTGTCCTGGCATGGTGGGAGGTGGGGGGGGGGGATCACCGCCCGCTCTCAGTGAGGGCTCTTACAGAATTTGGATCCTAAAAGTGCAGGTAATAAGTCTTTTTTCATTGAAGATTTAGCACATCAGCTTGCACCTAAGTAACTAGCTATAAGATTACACTGCAAATTATTTAAGTTAACACAGTCTGTATTGATCAGGCGGATCCTAGTGGAGTTGGACACATTCACACAAGAACTAAATTAGACTGGAAAAGGGTGTAGTTGGACTTGCAAAGAGCAGACCCCATTAGGCATCAGATTAAAAAACAAGCTGTTTTCACAAAAGCATTGAAGATTGAAAAACCGTTTCAACTTTTAGACTTGTCTACTAGTGCTTCAGTTCACAAGAAATTCCAAGTAATGAACTCGAGTGAAATAATTAGTTGTCTGAAACATAAGCCATTGCTTTCTTGGTATAAATGGCACAATATTTCATTCAATAGAACTACTACCGATTTGTCTTACCTTAATTTATTTGTTTGTTTGCTTGTTTCTTTTTGCTTTATTTTGTGTATGTGTTTGAAACAAGCTTTTGGATTTAAAGATTCCTGTTCTTAGTTGAAGCAGATGTGAACGCAGCCAAAGGATGTCATATTATATCATATTCTGCCAGTGAAACTGTAAGAGGCAGATGTACAAGTATGAAGTATTCATGTCCATGCCAGATGGTGGGTCTTTGTGTGGGAAACCTCGACACCTGTCTCTGATTGTGGTCCAGTTTGGCAAAGATTGGAATACTTACTCTCTGTCATATATGAAATGTACCTTTTCTTTGTGATAGATATACTCAGTGTGTGCACACACACACACACTAGAGTTTACACCAGTTTTGTAAAGCACAATTAAGTAATTATAATAATAATTATATATATATATATATATATATATATATATATATATATATATATATATATATATATATATATATATGTGCAAATTGACAGATATTTCATCAAGTAGCATACAAAAAAGAACTTTGCCCTGAAAATTGACCCAAACTTGTAGACCAAAATGATAGTCAGTTTTGACCCAGTATAAATTAACCCATGCTAACATTTGGTCTGTTTTATAATAAGAAAGATGCAGCTTATGTTTAAATATTCTACTCTAGATGTATGTTGTACTGAAGAAAAGAAGATTTTGGGTCTATCAGTTCAAACCAATTTTTATGTCTAAAGTCATTTTATGGAACAGTTAGAAGGGGGGGCAGTGACCTGTGGAGCAGGTAGGTTACTGGTAAGATGGTGTACTTGATAACCATCTATAACAGCAATAACAGCGATACATGACTTTATTGGGCCTGCTCCTATATTAGGGGAGGGTGATAAAAAACCTGTCCCTCATTTCTGAACTATTTCATACAGATTACTTTGGTGTTTTTGAGACTGTAAATTCTTATAAAATAAGCTTTAAATTTTTAGAATAAAAAGTATTTTGAGCATGCTTTACATTTATTATTATCATTATTATAATGTGAAGAATTTAAAAGAATGATTCAGTCAAAAGCTTGAGGCCTTTGAAGCTATAAACTTAATGTGTGCTAGTATGCATGTGTGTGTGCATGTGTATTTAGTTCTGATCATTTATGATAAAATTTTGTAGGTGTTTTGTCTGTGTTGTTCTTCTGTTAGTAATTGTTTACGAAACCTCTATTTCTGCTTTTTATGTCATTTTACTGAATTTTAAAAAAAAATCATTTACTAGTAACCATAGTTACAAAATTTTTTCTGAGTCTAAACTGAATTTTTAGATTGAGAATTGAGACCATCTCTTGATCGTGATCTCTTTGGTAAAAACCGTCCTTGTTTCATATTAGCCATTTATATCCAACTTTATAGATTTCCCATTTTTTTCCACATCATGATGCCAAACTTGATTCGAATCTAGACCACAGTGTTCAGTATCACATTGAAAATCAACCTTCTGTCGTGAGCAGTTCTTCAACCCTGGATCTAGTAGTGAATATATCTGATATACAGGGCTGGACAGTGGTTACGAAAGTAATCTGACCACCACCATATAGGACGGGATATATCTTGATTACAAACTGACCACAGGTTGAGTTGCATGCTGGCTGTAGTTAACTGGAGTCCAGTGACTGGTGAAGACAGGGTCAAGATGCTTGGCCTTTTTGAGTTGACATGTCCAAACTTGCTATTCGGGTATGGCCAGTTTGAGGTGGTTTGACAAAAGTGTTTTAATTTTAAGTTCAAGAAGCTTGATTTCGTTTCCCAACCTTTGCTATGCAAAAATTAATAAAACAGGTAGTAAACACTTCTATATTTAGTTTGTGATTGGAAGGTATGTTTTAGTTATATATACATATATCTGTCTCCTGAAAATTTGTCTGTCTGTGCTTGTCTGAATGTATGTATATACATTGGTTATGTGTGTGTGTGTGTGATTGTAATTATAGAATTGTGCAAGTTGTCATATACAGCAGATCAGTATTGCTATCTGTGGATGTTCCAATATCTGTGTGTTTGCTTGATAAATAAGTAAGCAGTTCTTGTTTTGAAGGTGAAGGGGGGGGGGTCGTAATTTATGACAAGCAACTCTCTTTTCCGTGTATTACCACAATATACACTTTGAACATGTAGAGCTTAATGAGATTTGTTACGTAACAATAGAGGATGATGTTTTCAATTGTCTCCCATATGAACCTTTGTTATATCTGGTAGAAATGTCTGATACAATGTGTTATATCTGGTAGAAATGTCTGATACAATGTGTTATATCTGGTAGAAATGTCTGATACAATGTGTTATATCTGGTAGAAATGTCTGATACAATGTGTTATATCTGGTAGAAATGTCTGATACAATGTGTTATATCTGGTAGAAATGTCTGATACAATGTGTTATATCTGGTAGAAATGTCTGATACAATGTGTTATATCTGGTAGAAATGTCTGATACAATGTGTTATATCTGGTAGAAATGTCTGATACAATGTGTTATATCTGGTAGAAATGTCTGATACAATGTGTTATATCTGGTAGAAATGTCTGATACAATGTGTTATATCTGGTAGAAATGTCTGATACAATGTGTTATATCTGGTAGAAATGTCTGATACAATGTGTTATATCTGGTAGAAATGTCTGATACAATGTGTTATATCTGGTAGAAATGTCTGATACAATGTGTTATATCTGGTAGAAATGTCTGATACAATGTGTCATGACAGGAAAGTTGATGTGCCAGGTAAAGTTAGTACTTAATAGATTGAAAGCAAACGAATTGTAGGTAAATAATAAATTTGATAAAAATAAGTAAACAAACAAATTAATTAAGCGATAGATAAATAAATGAATACTTGTGAATAAATAAATCTTGAAAAGTAAGTTAAAGTAAGTGAGTAAATCTCTCAGGACTTTAATGTGTTGGCAATGGCAGCAAACTCTGAAAAGAGGAGGTTGTAAATTTATTAAAATATACCACTGAGACAATGAAGAAAGTAGTTTCACTCTTTTCTGGAAAAACTACAGAAAAAAACATGGTGGGCGATAAGAGAACATCCTGTTTCATCCCCATTTGTGAATACTCGAACAAAAAAAAATGCAATAAATTTAAGGCCTAACTTGGACCAAAACTACTCATTAAAGATGTCAGATTGTGGGAACACCTATTTTATCTTGAATTCCATACCTAACTGTATAAAGATGACATTTAGCCTGATTAATTCGGTCTAAGTTATACCTTGTGGGAACACATTCTTAGAATGCTTTTAAGCACACCATTAGCTGACTTATTACAAATTCAAGTAGCTAAGTCACCAGTTGAATATTTGTTTTTAAATTAAGACCTTTGGAGTTGAGATCTTTTGAAAAATAGTAGCCCTGAGGAAGTTGAGGTATCACAATTATAAATGATTTTCTAATAAAGTAGCATTTAGTCCACACCCAATGAATGAGTATATTGATTCTTTATAGCTAAATTGTGAAATGTAACAACTTTGTATGCACAATGATGAATGTGTTTTTGTAATCATGACAATTGTTTTATCTTTCTTTATTTGTGCATTCTCAGGTGACACTTTTATGAATCATCTATTACTTGCAAATTTCCTGAATGAAATATTTTTAAAATAAAATTGATAATAAATAAAGTTAATAAAGAGAAAATCAAATTACAAGAACAAAATGGTGGTAAGATACATGCTTACTGGTACAGTTATTTTTTGCTTACAAAATAAGCTGTCATCAAAGTAGGGCATTTTATTGTTAAGTACACACTACAGGTTCATCAAAATAGCATGTCCTTGTCACCTGACTGTTTAGCTGGGTGTTCAGACATAGACCGGTTTGTGTTCAAAATCTTTTGGCATTTGGCCATTTGAATTTGTATGCCTAAATATATATGTTGTAATGTATAAGAGTGCATTCCCGGAGATTTAAATCGATCCATCCAGATCGACCTAACTCCCTGGGGGTTCACGCTAAATTGCAGTCAGTCGAGTGCACACTACAGTTAATTACCCCCTTACAGCTTTTAGTAGGTTGGGACAAATGCTTAAGCCGGCTAAGCTGACAGTAATCTAGTGTGACTCCCCACAGGGATAGATTGATCTAAAATCTGTGGGAATGGGGTCTAAGATGTCAGTGTCTGAGGAGGATTGGGGATTGTCTATAGCCTGCACTGTACACAGATATGGCCCCTGTGGCCCACTAAAAATCTAAAGTCAGTTTTTTGTCTAAAATGTTGTTTGCTGAGATTCATACAAATAATCAAGAAGTTAGCATTCATCTTTTCATCTATCCAAAAGTTAAGCAGATGACCAGAAATTCTAGACTTCTAGCAAGCCCTCAAAATTCAGATTAGGTAGCTAAATATTTAGTTATGTCAAGAAACTTGTGTATGTGGGGAGGGGGGGGGTGAATTTTTTTTTTTGTTGTTAGGGAGCTTTTTTGGGCCTTCATCGAAGCCTGTCTGAACACAATGAAAGGGTGAATTCCCAGAGATTTAGGTCGATCCAGGGATTAAGATGTAGATCGACCTAACTCCCTGGGGGTTCACGCTAAATTGCAGTCAGCCGAGCGCGCACCATAGTTAATTACCCCCTTACAGCTTTTAGTAGACGGAACAGACGCTTAAGCCGGCTAAGCTGACAGTAACCTAGTGAGACTCCCCACAGGGATAGATCGATCTAAAATCTATGGAAATGGGGTCAAAGACTTAAGTGATGTAATTGGAAGTAATATATTATATCACTCTACATGTCCTATGTAATTATTGTTGCCGTTTAGCTGTGCAGGCATGTTCCAGGGGGATTTAGCAATTATGTTTTATGTCTAAATTAAAGTAATAGATATTCAATTGCACTTTGCTCTGTCCCAGCAACTTTTAATATCTTGATTAATGAGAGATTGCCTGGAGGGTGTATTGCAATCAACTGTACATACCCACTCGTCAGAACTAAAACAGTTTTGGTTGAATTGGGTCTGTAGGCAGCCCTAATAGGAAGGACCAATAGGAAGGGAAATTCCCTCCCATGTTTGAGTATAAAAAGGTTATCAGTAGTTCTTTCTTGATGTATTGTTTGGTTTGAAATATACCAAGTGACATAGAATGAGTATTTGGGTGGAGTAGACCTGACGATTTGGGTGTTTTATTGTCCTGGGTTTGATTGTTAAGGATTGTAGAACAAATTTCACAGCAGCCTTTTCATTGCAGTTCAAATAACTTGGGGTGTTATTGTAGATACAACTGAATTTAGTCATCGTTGAGTGAAATTTTATCACTTCCATTATTATGCTTATTTGATGTCGTGACAAAGATATAAAAGTGATGACTGAGAGAACTTTAAAAGTTCCTTTGTAAATAATTTAAGAAATAAACTGTTATTTACGTTCTAATAAACTGTGGTAAAGAATGAGCAGATGAGTGGAGATTGGGCTGAAAAAACTCTACATCTCCAAATGGATTCTATTGCTGATAGCACTGTGAGTCCTTGGTTGCCCTAGTAGTAGTAGGGTGGGGTAGGGGTGGAGTACCATATGTCAGATATATGCAGAGGACATGCTCTGGTAGATTATTACTGACACACCAACCCTCAAGCTATCAAAACTGCTTAAAACTGAAATCTTTGGATTGACTTGTCAGAAACCCCAATTGTTTCAAAGGCATCATACTCCATTTCATTATAAACATTTTATATTTACAATAAAAAGTGACCAAACATACATACGCATGTATCTTATTGTTGACTCACCTCTAAAAGCAAATGTTATTATTGCTCTTTGTCTGGAAACTAACTTGGACTAAATACAAGGCCCAGGGGGTCTTTACTTGATAGCCTTCCTATTAATGATCTCAATTATTACCCAATAAGTGACCAGGGGGCTTAACTAACTGACCTTTTCTATTGATTAGTCTAGACTGGGTGATTTCCTCTTATATAACTTACGTTGTCATATTTCTGATTATTCAGTTTTATGTAATTTATTTTGCCGTATTTCTGATGTTTCAATTTGGTCAGGATTAGAGTCTTGATTAGAGTTATTAAACATGTAGGTTTAGATCCGTAAGATTTTTGCGTAGTCTGTATTTTGGGCAGTTATGGATGGCTTTTATTGAAAATATTGAAAAGATAATGAAACCAGACTTTATCACAGAGTTATATCTGATTTAGATGATTAAAGACCATTTTCATAAAAGAACTGAAGTCAGTTTTAGTCGAGATAGACTTTAACTCTAAAATTTTTTATTGTTTTTGTACTGAATCCAGAGTAAGACAGACGTAGGGGCCATTCAGAGTGAGAAAAGCTGACTGCTAACTGTTCCACGGCCTTAATATGGTGGACCTACATGAAAGGAAGACCGCTTAATCCTGTAATGGTCTCTCTGCCTCTTACATGCCTCTGCACATGTCGTCTCTGCACCGGTTGATTTGAGCCAAGATTTAATTACTGTGCCCCTGCATGTCGAGGCGTGAAAGAAACGGAGAGACCATTAAGCGGTCTTCCTTTCATATTTGTCCGCCATATTTAGGCCGTGGACCAGCTAGCACTCAGCTCTTCTCTTTCTTAATGGCCCCATAGTCTTCTTAGGTTAGGATATTTGGCCTAATTTCTATGGCTAATCTTAGATGAAATACTAGTAACACCAGTTGTCTCTTAATTGTAATATGAACCACTATAAATCTATAGTGGATCAGATAGACACCAGTTTTAGGTTATAAACCTAAGGCCAACTTATAAGTTTTATCATGAGACTTGGTGAAGTGCATTTATTTTGCCTAGATCATGCAAACCTTAGTGTTAAAAGGTCGCAGGTAACATTAGAGGAGTACTATCCAGCTTCTAGAATTAACTCAAATCTTTACCTGTATTATATTATGGTGTGTCTGTTGAATATATGTTTATAAAATTACTCGTGGGTTCTTTAGCTGTGTAATTATGCAGAGATGAGGAAAAACTTTAAAGTTCTAGATTTTCAGTATTTTCCTGATTGCTTTACTAACTAGTATACGTGTGTGTTCGCATGTGTTTTTGAGTGCGTGAATCAGTGCGTGCATATGTGCATGTTTCCAGTTCATGTATTGATAGGAGCTAGGAACTTACTTTCCATTTGTGGCAAAAAATGGCATCTGGCATGTTTCTTTTATTTTATTTATCGAGATACTTTGTACAAAGTCCAAGTGGGCGATCTTAGAGATTTTCTACTAGAAAATTGGCAGCAGCATTGAAACTGTTTTAAGAGTTGGCATGGAAGTTGTCTGCAGATAAGACCTTAAAAAATTGTAGAACTTCACATAAGGTTCAAGTGGTGGTATCTATGAAATTGAAGATTATATATGAAATGGGGCAAATGCATGGTTTTAAAGCTTTTTTTTTACAACCCTTTTTTACAGAAAATTTCCCAAGTGTCTTAGAATATGTTCATGCACAGGTTTAACTTAATTTGTTTTAATCAATCTGTCCTAATAAGTATTAAGTTTGAGATCCTTACGTATCCTGCACAAAATGTTTTATCTGTATAAGTGTCATCAGATGAAGCTTAAATACAGAAGGTGTCTCTACAAAATTTTGTTTTGCGCTGGCTTCAGTGAGTCTAGTTTAGATCTAAGTTACCTCTGATGTGATTGCAGCCCTGCAGACGTTCAAATTCCTCGCATTTAATTGGATATTTTATCGTAAATATTCACATGTGGACCTCAAGCAGGATGTTCTATTATCGCCCACTAAGTTTTCTAATGTAGTTTTTCCAGATAAAGTGAATAAGAAAAAAACTTCATTTTTGTCTCCTGGTGGTAGTTTCCAGAGTGGTTGACTGGTATTCAAGATGTCTGCCAGTACATATGTTCCTGACTCCTGCTGCCTGTTCATGTTTCAGGAACTATTTAGAAAAAAATGAAAAAAGAGAATTATTAATTTAGGCTCATGAAAGATATAAGACCATGGTTCATATTCAGACTGGATTATTTTAAAGTGTGCAATAGTTGCTCTCAAAATGGTGGTGGCTGAAAATGAGAAATCGTGAAGCTTTCAGAGACTTGATTTAGAAACAAAAGGATGGTTATAGAAATAGGGCTTTTAGGTATTCAAAGAAAGGAATGAAAATAAAATGAATACTGTACATTCAAAAGGATGGTCCCTGTGAAGGTACTCTTATAGATCAGCTTTACGCAGAAATGTGGTAGGGGATTATATCAGCATCAAGGTAATAATGGTACAAAACAGATGGTCACTCTGGTGCATTGCTGGTACTTCATGAATTATGAAATATAGGGGCGGATCCAGAGATATTTTCTGACAGTCTTCCACATTATCTTTGTTGTTCCATCCTCCATTTTTTGACCATCTTCCGACAGAAAAAATTAGGTACTCATCAATGTAAACTTAGAAATTTGACTGTCTTCTGGAAGACCCAGAAGACAGCCTCAATCCGCCCCTGAAATAATGCTGGTACTAGCTAGGCACATTGAGAGTGAACTAAAATGTGGTCTTAGGGACCATTCCCAGATCCTATTGTACTAACCATGGATCAATCTATCTCCGAAGGGATTCTCACTAAATTGCAATCAACTAAAGCGGCTTTGATGACCGCCACGTCTACTGAAGCAGCTAGGGTGTAATTAATTATCGTTTAGCAGCTTCAGTAGGCGTGCCAGACATCTAAGCTGCTTTAGCTAAAAGCAATTTTCTGAGAGACACTTTACAAATGGATCGATCCTGTTAGATCGATCTAGGTATGGGAACCCAGTCTAAAAGTCAAGACAAATTTTAGGGCTGAGGCTCTTTTGTGAAACAAGCCTCAGTTAGTTTTGGTGCTTAGGTAAGACTTTAAAAATTCTACAGGTTAACAACAAAAGTTACATGGGAAAATCGGGCACATTTCTTTTTGGATGAATGGTTTATGAAGATCACTTCTGATACTGTGAGATGCAGGGTGATGTTTCCAGAGCATCCAGATTCTCACCTGGTGATGAGAGACACCTCTTTTACCTGACTCGGGTGCCATGTGTACCTGTTCAAATCCTCACCTGGAGTGAACTTTGCTCACATTAAGATGATGGAGGAGATTAATTTACTGTTGTGGGTTTTTGGAAGCAACTCAGATGTTTGAAGAGGCATGTAGTGGAAAGCAGAAGGAGGCCTGGTATTTTAAACCACAAGTTTCAGGCACAGAATATGTGGATGAGATTTTCCTTCTTTGGAAAAAATTTTGTCTTTTCGTTGTGTAAAAGAGAGTTGAGAACATTGCTGGGTTTTATATGAAAAGATTAGAAAATTGGAAAAATTTGGGGAAAGGGGAAAGTTTCCTGCCTTTTCTCTGCTTTACCTGATACCAATAAACCATGAATACAAGGCTGTGTCAGTCAATTAACATATCAAGGATCTGCCAGTCATCTGCTAATTGCCTCAATTAACAAGGCACGTCTAATTGGCCACCCATTAAGAAGTGCTCAGTACATGTCCATGTCAAGAGATTATAGCAGTTGTTGCTGGGCCAGACTGAACATTTCATTGTACATAGTTGTCTGGTTTTGCAATACAATAATGGGACTAGTAGAGACTATAGAGTGTTTGAGTTATGAGTCTAAAACTTGGGATGTTGACTGACAGGCATGCACACACATGCGCGCAAATATATGAAAGTGCTCCCACACATGCACAGATGAAGAGATTGTCACAAGTTTTTGCCTCTGTAACTTCAGTTAAAAAGTAATAATGATGATTGTAGATAAAAGGCATCATCTCAAGTACATGTCTTTTATACTAGATAATAATAATATTCTGAAGAAACAAGTTTAGATGTAATCTTGTGTCATGGTGGCCTGTTTAGTGGTCTTGGTAGTACTGATACTATAGCTATACCCAGCTTGCTCAACTGGTGGGATAAATCAGTCTATCTGGGTAACACACACACACACACGCACACACACATACACACACACACACATGCAGTGAGAGAGAACACACACACACACACATGCAGAGAGAGAGAGACACTATATATCCTACTTGTTAAAGCTCACAGGTGGGTGTAGATAGTTGTATGCTGTACAGGTGATATGTTGTCTACCTGTCTAATGAGGTGTGCTAACGTGGGGAGGAAGGCGTTGTAATGTCATACCTGACATTATACTTCATCCGTCATGGCAGGTGTGCAGTGAAGAGTAGCAGATAGGGCAGGGAGTTATTTATGCAATGGTAGTCACCTGTTTGCTGTTATATATTTGTTTACAATATAGTTTCTTATGTTTGGTCTCTCTCTCTCTCTCTCTCTCTCTCTCTCACACACACACACACACACACACACAAACACACACATGGACACGCACATGATTTGAACTCCCTCTCTGTTTCTACATTTCTACTTGATTGTCTTCCCCCAAGCCCAACTCTCTGGTTACACAAGCAGACTAATTTTTATCAGCTAGCCTTGACATTTTTCCTGAGCTATTTTTTGTTACTAAGGGGTGTGTAAATGATATTCACAGCTATCTATACAACACATAACCATAGGGCGTAGATAACATCATATGAGCATGTTTTAATATAAAGTAGCCCATAATAGTATAACGTGCAGCATTTGCATTTCTTGTTTGTGCACAGACAAATTGTTGAGTTGTGTCTTGCATGAATTATAGATGTATACAAAAATAAAATGTTTTTCAAATAAAAGTTGAATTGCTTTAGAGATGTTGATTATTTTCCCATTTATAGTATCATGTATTTCATGTCCCAATGACTTTTGAAGTTTTAGATATGACTATAAAAATATTTAAATTTGGTATGTAGTGGATTCCATGAGTTTACATTCCAGTACATTTTACCATAATATTATGCAATAGCATGCAATACTGAAAAAAAAATACTTGAAATTAACTTTTGTAGTAAATCAGAATACTTCATTCCAACCAGTCATAAAATGCAACGTTTCCCATCCCCTTATGTTTTCTTTTATCATTAAGTAACATAGATTAGTCTACAGTTGCTCATTTCATTGTCATCATCATCTGAGGTTATGCTCTGTTATGTTCCTATTTCCAGGGCTCAAGTGTCCAATTTGTTCCAAGCTGGTATTGCCTGATGATATAGAGTGTCATCTAGTCATGTGTTTAACACGACCAAGAATTAGTTATAATGGTAAGTAGTTGTTTGAACAAAATAAAAAAAAAAAAAAAAAAAAAAAAATTAAAAAGAAAAAGACTTGGTTTCACCTGTTTCTAGAAATTGAGAATTTATAAAGGTTAGTGATTCTGTTTCTAAAAGGTGTGAGATCAGCNTTAAAAAGAAAAAGACTTGGTTTCACCTGTTTCTAGAAATTGAGAATTTATAAAGGTTAGTGATTCTGTTTCTAAAAGGTGTGAGATCAGCCGTCACACTGATACTTTACTTCTGGTTTTGTACTTCAGGAATAAGATAAGTGCCAGAATCCCACCTCCCCCCCCCAGACATGAGCTTTTTTCACATAACCAGTGAATTTCAAAAATTTTAAATTCCCAGGGGCCTCAGTATTTGATCTCCTGTAAAATGTTTAAAGATTGTATTGCCAAACCCAGGCTCCTGTCTAATCCTCCCCCCCCCTCCCCCCTCTCTCTCCTGCCATTGTTTATAATGATATTGGAGTGAAATAACTAAAATTAGAATATGCATCATAAGATTAGATAAATGATGGCAATGATTTTTGGTGCGGGTCAATTATCACAGCTGAGGGTTAATAATTTATCAAGATGACCTAACCCAAAGTCAGTAGTGTAATTGCATATATTATTATATTATCATCACTATTATTATAAAATTGAATAACTAGAAGAAGAATTTGTAATGTATATGTGACAAACGATATATTGCAGCTGTTGTCTTGGAGTCAGGTTGTGCGGTTAGACAAATTGATTTTAACTCCATCATGAAGATTACCTCTGTCATTGAGACTATCATTAGTATCATGTTCAAAAATGATGTACAGAAAATTACAGTGAATTACATTTATTGCTGCTCTTTTGTGTAATCATCTAGAGGAAGATGAGTCGAAATATATCTTTGACTGGTTGAAAAAATCATGTTTGACTTGTAGTAATAGATGTGGGAAATTCCTTCAGAGGCCTTGGCTTCACATATGCCATATTTCTGTCTTTTTCCAACTCTAGGCTCTCTCGGGTCATGGAGAATAGATTTTTATTCACTTTGTCTCATTCAAATCATCAGTTTTCAGATTAAAATTTTGAAGACAAATTATACGATTGGTTGTAAAATTGTTGAATGAGAAATCTAATTTTAAGCCACTGGAAAACATAATCTAATTCAGCGATCATGGAAAACATATTGAGGTCTTAAGCAAAGCCACTTTACAGTAGCCATATCAGTCTGTAAGACCATTCCCAGACCCTATCATACTAACTTTGGATCGAACTATCTCCAGGGGGATTCTCACTGAATTGCAATTAACTTCAGCGGCTTAGATGTCTGTCATGCCTACTGAAGCTGATAGGGGTAATTACCTATCGTTTAGCAGATTTAGAGGGCGTGCCAGACATCTAAGCCACTTAAGCTGAAAGCAATTTAGTGAGAAACCCCATGGAGATGGATCGATCCTGTTAGATCGTTCTAGGAATGGGAACCCAGTCCATCTGTTGTCTGCTCTGGGGAATTTCCAGGAAAGATGGCTAACTATGTGCAGATTGGTCGCTCCGAGAGATGATGTGTTTCCTTGCTGTCAAAATTGAGTTGTGATGAACTTATTTGTTGAGAGTGACAGCAGCATTATGGAAAGGAAAATTGTTTTGTAATGGCTGATACTTGTGAAAATGTTCTATTTTCTTGAGGGAGAGGGGGCTGTGGAGACGGGAAAAATGTATCTATCTTTGTCTGCTTGCAGAAAATTTTGTCAGCATTCTGATAGTATCACTTCCTGACTAATAAAAAAGAAAATTGAGTAGAAAGATAATTAAATGAACTACTAGTACATAAAAAGTCATATCCTGTGTGGTTTTATCTGGGTATAGTGTGTCTGTGTCTAGTGTGCCTGGTGTAATTCTCAGCTCAGTGAAGATTTCACTCAATAAATATAACGTGATACCAAGTCAATGAAGATATTGGCTGGCAGACTCAGACCAAAAAAAATCTGTTTTGTTTGATTGATTTCACTCAGAGAGCACCCTGAGTTTCAGGGTTTATTGAAACAGATCTCAGGGTGTTACTGGACATCACAGAGACATGCTGATGATAGAGTTAAATTTCTGGAAACTCTGTCTGAAATTCAGGGTGTTAGTGGAAATAGCAAAGGTTTACTGTTGATAAAAGTTTTTAGTAACTCTATATAACTCAGGGTACTCAGTTTTATTGAGAGCGCCTTGTCAGTGTCAGATTGATTAATTCTCCAAGTTTCCATGGTTTCCAAGGTTGCCTAAAATCTGCAACAATTCTCTCTTTCTCTCTCTCCCCATTACCCTTCACCCCCTCCTCAGATATATACCGTAGTAGTTGACTTTTTAACTGAA
Source organism: Lingula anatina (assembly GCF_001039355.2). The sequence goes on from NW_019775504.1 coordinate 334,136, forward strand.
ATGTGATTAAAAACTGGCCTTTTTTATTTGGACCTGCAATCAAGGTAACAAACATTCCTTAGAGCTTTTTTCTATGGAACAAGGTCGTGTTAGCAGATACCAAACATTGTATACAGCTCATAGCATTTTGTATTTGGCATTTATGTACATCATGTTACTCTATCATTACAACTGATTTTGTACAAGTTACTGAATACAGGCAGAACCAGAGGTATTTACATTAAAAAGACTGATCAAGTAATTTTAGCCACATAATAGACATTTCTGGGATGTGCTGTTGTCAGCTGAATTTATAATATGTGAACCTGAAAGATTGATTGATTGGTTGAATGTCTGACTGATCAACCTACTGATTCATTGATTGATCAGTTGAAAGGAAATTAACAGGAAGAGATAACTGAAGTAATATTGGATGTTTTAAAATACACTACATGTTGAAGTAATAATGCAGTGTTATTATAATAGGTTTATATACTTGGTCAGTATGCATTTGCTTGATTGAAGGGTAATATCAATGAAATGGATGTTGGAGAGATTTGATGACTGATTTGATGACTGAGATGGTAGTGGATGTTATTGCAATGGCCATACTTTGATTTGGTTTTGGAAGAATAATAGAATACATAGCAGTGGCAGGGATGGGTTGCATATTTAGATCAAATTGGGCAGTGAACAATTCCTGTTCAAACCTCAGCAATAATTACAGTTTGATATGACAAGTTGCCTACTTTGATAGTATGGTCCAAAGTGTGTGCGTCTGTATGTTCTAATTGTTTACGCAAGAGCCACTTGTGAAGTAATTTCCTGTTTGTTTTGAGAGGCCAATGAGAAAATGTATCTAAAGTCTGTCTGATG
>NW_019775504.1:345482-356618 GCF_001039355.2 Lingula anatina
AGCATCATTCAATTTATATCTGCATGAACACAAGCTATGAGATCATCGCACATAACTCTGGATTGATAGCTATGGTACATGCTTTTGAATGTAAAACCTTTCCTTCCTACAATTAAATTGTCGCCATAATTTAATTTGTCATAGGAAAAACATACCCTCTAACAGGGCGACTGATAGATTTTTACGGATATTCACAGATATGTCTCTAGCTAGATAGATTGTCATTTTAACTCTAAGTGACTTAGAGTTAAAATGACAATCTATCTAGCTAGAGACATATCTGTGAATATCCGTAAAAATCTATCAGTCGCCCTGGTAGAGGGTAGGAAAAACAAGCCTGGTTCCTAGCTAGTGAACTGAACTGTCTGTGCATTTAACGTTGCAATATGCATATCATAGTGCATACACATAGTGATGCCATGCAGGCACACGCAATTACAGCGACGTGGTTACACTGAATATACACCTTTAAATAAATCCAAGTAAAATGCTTAGCAATGGTTATTAGCTACCTGTCTGTACCGACTTCTCAATTTTTGTGACCATCTCTCAGTGATCTTTTATTAGTGCAGTCACATGTAGAAAGCCTTGAGATATGCCCCCCAGTAATTATTTTGCTGAAATGATAAGATAAGTCACAATTTCTTATTTAAATTCATCAACGGAAAAAAACGTTATAAATACGCAGTACAGGATGAGTAATGAAGAACAGAAAGAGGAACCAAGGGCCAATCAAACTATTTAATTTTTATCCTCATAAAGAGCCCATTGAACCTCGAGTCCGGTAGGATTGCATTCTACAAAAGGTATATTATTAGAATATCAGTGAAGTATACTGCTACATTTTGTCATTAATCTTGCCAAAATGTTATTGAAGATTATTCACTATAGAATATTTGGGTAAAGTGTGATGGAAATACGCTAAGCTTAATAAACAAAATTTAAAACAATCGGGCAAATACCTGTAGCTACCGAGTCTATAACCACAGTCCCTTCGGCATCCACCTTGGCAAGCACAGCCGAATATATTGCATGACCCGCTCCCACAGTACGGAGTTTTCTAAAACGCAATGTATATTTTCAAAATACAAAATCAAATCCCACCACCCTAAATATAGCGATCGACAAAACTGTCGTTATGCCGCATAACTATATTGACAAATATTAGTATTTGTTTTTTTGGAGTGTCAGCCAAGAGAGATTTAGTTTTCTTTCAATAAAAAGTGTGGCTTAATGTAAGAACTAATCATGGCTTTTTAATTGTGAGTTCTCTAATAAAAATCCCAACATTACGACTATGACCAACCAACTTTTATAAGAAATTGTCATTTGTTGGGAGAGGGGGGAGGAGGAGTCTCAGAACACATTTTACCATCATTTCACAATATTTTCATTCATGATGATTTACGTGGCGTCTTCGAGGAATGTGAATGTTATGTACACTGTCACAAACCCGCTACTGAACAAAAGAAGTTGACGGGGACTCAAAGTTTGTAGAGGGGATTCAACCTTTTATTTCTTTCCTCGAAATATCAGTAAGAAATAAGTTAATTTAAAGCCATTTCCTTCTTGTGCAACTTTGACCACTTCATATTTTTCTATTTGATTAATAATAAATGATTATATCTTACTCTTGTGCAATCCCTGCAGAATCCTGAGCGTGGTAACGCATAACAGCAAACTGCTTGGGTTTCCCTCAGAACACTGCCTGTCAAAATGACTGCAATCAGTAGGACACCAAGATAACTGGCCATTTTCTGAATTCCTAAAGGCAAAGTCATTAAATATTTTAATATTTAATCATAAAAATATTTAAAAAAAATAGTAAATAAGATATATCACGAAACTGTGAAGAAATATCTCACAAGTTTTTCCATTTTTTCTTTTTGCGAAATACAAATTGCAATAGAATCTGCTGTTTTACCTCGGATCACAAGGCAGACATATTCATTGTAAACCCATGAGACTGGCTGCCAAAGTAGCTAACTATTGGAATGTCGATACGGGCTGGACAAAATTAATAATAATAAAACACCCCATTATAACAGATTCGTGACACATTTGATTGAACGAATCAATCTTACTGTAACACTAAAATATGCTGGTCTAATACGCAACCCTACAAAAATTGCTAAAGAGTGTTTAAATATTATTTCATAAGCATTAACTTTTATTTAACGTACAATGTATTATCTTACATGAAAAAAGAACACCGAATATCAAGGTTTAAAAACAGCTCTACAATATAGATTAACTTACAACGGCTGTGTCTGATTGAATCATATGTAAAAAGCAAATAGCCTTAAAGTTTTGCATCAGAGAGAGGGTATTCGAAATTTTATTTGGCATTTCCCTTTACTGAATTTTTTCCGCCTCAGAGCAGATTGGTTAAGCATATATCCGGCCACAGATATTTGTAAAATATTTGTAAATATGGTGTTCAGCAGTTTTTGGTAGACAATAGAGGGTGTTTTCAGAGATGCGAACAATGATACTAAGAGATAATTGTTTTTGAAATTATATACATTTGGGCTTAACTGGAGTCAAATAACACATTGAAAGAGCCAAAAAAGAACTAGAAGTAAAACTAATAACGCAATAATATCTGGCATTGTCCAATTGAAAAATTGCATATTGCACATTGTAAATTAAAAAGAGAAGAAAAAAATACTCACCGGGTTCCCGTAAGGCACACGAGTAAAATTGAGATACTTGCTGGAAAAGCGCTTCTCTACTCGTATGATCACTGATAAAAGTTTCAACCTTATATACCACATATGGCAAGATGAATCATCGATATTGCTTTGTTTATTCAAAGACTGAAAAACATACTGGTAGTTGACAATAACTTTAACGCCATAGGCCCTGGCTAGAAAGCAGCCTTGAGCCTGAGGGAGTTTGAGTCAGTGACTGCTGAATAGGGGGTTATCTCACAAAATCACTAATTACAACTGATTTCGTCAAAAAACCCTACTTGATATATACATTTTTAAAAAGCCAATAGTTACAGCTCTATTTCTATAACCAATTATTGTGGGAATATAATTGAATTAAGAAAATATAGTCTTTTAAATGTCAACTTTTTACGGTCTCTAAATAAATTATTTTCCTATTTCACTGAGGATATCTTTTCTTTTCATTCAAGTACAATTTTGTACATCTACGTCAGTAGTGTCACATTATTTCCCTTTATCGTCCGAAAAATTTAGGGGGAAATATTCTATTTCCTATTTGCGTTACAGCCTGTTTATAGGTCTAACTGGCAATTTAGCTCACCTGGTCGTTGAGCTGCGAAAGAAGATAATGTGTTCTAATTACAAGCTGTCACCTAAATTACTCGAATAATTTAACTAATCTATATATTCATGGAAAGCCAGTACTTTACCAATACTGTCACAAAAAGGTTTAATTTCCTTATTCCTTTAATTCCTTTAATTTCCTTATGAATGATACGGGGTGATATATATATATAATTCTGTTGCTCATTTGATTTCATAATGACTGTGTTTAGGCTGGAAATAACGCAAAATTATTTCACATTATTTGTTCTTATCCACTAAAAATACCAGCAAAATATATAACATATTTTATGAGTTACAGTCTGTTTACCGTCGACAGGCTAACAGCATGGCAATTTAACTCACCTGGATGTTTCACAGGGGAGGGGGATAGGGTGTTAAAATTGCAAAGCTGACCTCTGAAATACTTTAAAGTAATCCTTAAATTCACCTAGTGGCAATACTACAAATGGCCTTTTCAATACTGCCTCATCAATTAATCATTTTTCGCCAGTATAACATATCAGATTTTATATTTCATAAAATGAAATTGAATTTTCTTCAGTTCATAAAGCGCATTGTTACCTTCGGATGTTGGGTAAATGTAACCCAGTTTTTCGACATAATGTGTCTTCATCTTTTGCATATGTCAGTAAAATATCTATCTGAACGTATGAGTCATGTATAGTGCTGCCGGCAGGTGTAATTGGCAATTGATAATTAGTTCACCTTGAAGTAGGTCTAGGTGGTGAGATGGGCTATTCTGATAACAAACTTGACACCTTTCATTAGCTAACAGTCTTGTTCAATCACCTTTTATCGCGTCATCTAGCCAGGAAAGGCATGCTCTAGGACAAAGTACACAAATAGAGTCCAAATGCTTTTTTATTCACACATCCAAGTCTTGTACAGAAAAATAAAGAAAATAAACTAGTACTACAAAGACAATTATAAATGACATCAAAAACAGGTTTTCACGACAAGTCTCATTGCAAAAATCATGCCAAGCCAATCTTTTAGTTCATCTAAGGTTAGTTCTGCCCATGCACACCTGTGTTGAGTAGTGTTTTTAGTAGACAATAGAGGGTGTTTTCGGATATTCGACCAATGATTCTAATAGATAATTATTTTTGAAATTATATACATTTTAGGTTATGGGCTGAACTGAGTTTTGTTTTTGAAATCAAATAACACAGAGAAAGAGCCAAAAAAGAACTAGAAGTAAAAATAATAACACAATAATATCTGACAATTGAGAAGTTGCATATTGCACATTGTAAATTAAAAAGAGAAGAATAAATACTCACCGGGTTCCCGTAAGGCACACGAGTAAAATTGAGATACTTGCTGGAAAAGCGCTTCTCTACTCGAATGATCACTGATAAAGGTTTCAACCTTATATTCCACATATGGCAAGATGAATCATCGATATTGCTTTGTTAATGCAAAGACTGAGAAACATACTGATAGTTGACAATCACTTTAAAGTGTCACTTCTGAGAGAGTGAACTGCTGGGGTACTTTTGATCTCTGCTTTATCTGTGAGCTGGCGCTTTACAACCCTGTCATCTGTTAGAGACGTTCATGTGGCGGTATCATGGTGCCAGGTACCACAGTATTGAAAAAATTGTAATTAATATTTTAAATATTCCCTATATAACCGTATGATATAACCGTATGGATATATTGTGTTCATTGGTGTTCGTCTTTTATTTCGTCACGAGGGCGTAATATTATTATTTTCTCATTACCATTGGTCATCTTGCCCGCCTTTCGTCGCATATAAATATCGTCGCCTCCTTTTTCTGTTATCCTTATTCTCTCATTACTGTGTATTTCTTTGCAGGTACGTGGTCAATAGATTTGTTAATTGTATTATTAATATTTTCATAATTATTATAGTTATCATATAATCAGACATCATAGCTATGAATAAGATCATTATGATGATGACTCTTATTCTCTCAATACTGTGTATATCTTTTCAGCACAATGGTCTTGAATAAACGAAAAAAAAAAAGAAAAAGTGTACTTTGCTTTGAACCATTACACCTACATGATGTGGTATAAGTTTACTTAGTGGAAGTCTTTGTTTAACAAAATTCACACATGGGAAGCTAAGATGTGTTATCGACATCGACAAATATATCACGTTATCACAGCTATCGCAATGTCGTTGTAATATGGTCATGAATATTTGAGTACATTTTGCTCACTATAAAAGCGGGCGCACACCACTTCTGGGAGCGATCAGGTTTTTCTCTTCAGAATGTAATAAGGTAAGACACGTAGAACACCTATAGATATGTACATATTTAGTTGTTTTATTTATTTCGATATAAAATAGTCATTAAGTCAGGTGATATTAGTATAAAGTAATCATATATATATATATATATATATATATATATATATATATATATATATATATATAGTCAATTAGACAATTGCTTTCCTGGCCGCCACGTTGCTGTGTACGTAATCTTTAAGGTGCCGAATGTTGTGTAAGTACTATAGCTATATATTTAATTTCATATTGTCTATACTTGCGTGTTCGTATTGCTCTCTCTCTCTCTCCGTTCTTTATTTTTGCATTTGTATGTACAATATTATTATTATTATTATTATTATTATTATTATTATTATTATCTATTTACGAATCAATCTTACTGTAACAATGAAATATGCTGTTCTAATACGTTGCCCTTCACAAATTGCTAAAGAGTGTTTAAATATTATTTCATAAGAATTAATTTTTATTTAACGTACAATGTATTATCTTACATGAAAAAAAGAACACCGAATATTAAGGTTTAAAAAACAGCTCTACTATAAAAACAATAGTGATAAACAAACAACCTAAGACTTAAAACGGCCATGTTTGAATGAATCATATGTATAAAGCAAATAGCCTAAAAGCCTCGGTCACAACCGGCCGTTCGGGCTCTTACGGGCTGTTTGCGTCCAAATTTTGCGCAGAATCTCACGTCCAACGCAAGGCCTTCTTACGTAATTCGAGTTCGCAGACAGCCCGTAAGCACGTACGGAGGATGTTGGACATGTTCAAAAGATTCTACGAATAGCCATCGAACAGCGAGGGCGCAAGCGTAACTTGCTCCCCTCGCACGGAGTTAGCAAGAGAGACGCGCGTTGTGCAAGACGCACGTCGCAAGCAATGAAGGAGCAAGTGCCTTAAGTTGCGTGTTGAGTAAGGAGCACGCCCTCACAACTAACGAACAAAGTCGAGAGCACACCGGGAATGCGTCCACTGAGAATAAAATCGGAGTCCAAGTGACTCCAAACTTGTAGTCTAGCAGTGGTGCCTAAATTGACTCCCAATTGGAGTCAAGTTGACTCCGATGGAGAAATGCCACCCCAGACCCCACAGGAGGTTCACAATTGACTCCATTCACACATCCCTTCTTCCCTTGATTTATCTCTACAAAAGAGTCACCATGACCCCATATTAAGGAATTTTTGACTCCTTGGAACATCATGAACGAAAACAACAAGAATAGCGGCAATGGGAGAGACAGTGAGTAGCGTTCATTTTAATTTGTTGTGCCCCCGGACGGGCTTGAACCCACGTCCGCCCGCTCCAGAGGCGGACATCCTAACCACAAGGCCATATATATCAATGAGTGAGCATACCTCTCCACTGACATACATTGGTGGGTCAAACCTACAACCTGGAAACAATACCTTCTGACCTGTATACCAACATATCACATGAAGGGTGTGGCAACTGGAAGCTCGGGCCAGTAATAAGTGCACGAGTTCTGTATGCAGAAACACACAGAAAGCCACTTGTTCATGAATAAAACCAACTATGGCCAATACAGTAATGTTTATACTGACAAAGGATGATGAAAACTGTTCTCTCCACGCCATCTGACTCTGATTTTAGAGTCAGATTGACTCCATGAGAGCCAGGGGGTGATTGACTCTGATAAGAGAGTCTTAAGACTCTGGAAGTGGGGTAATTTGACCCTTATATAGGAGTCAAANCCCTTATATAGGAGTCAAATTAACTCCATGAGGGTCAAGGGGTGCTGGACTCTGACTAGAGAGTCAAATGACTCCAATTTTATTCTCAGTGTCTCACTTGCGTCACCCCCACGCCTGGTGTATATAAGGCGTGCTCACGACGCACGCTCGTGTCTTTACAATGAACGTCGACTGTGTAACGTGTAAAACAAGTTTCAAAATTTTAAAATTTTTGCTCAGTTTAGTTTCTAATATGCCTCCAAAAGGCAAGAGAAAGAAGCTTACATAGTAGAAAAAAGGGAGGAATTGAAAGAAGAGGAGAACAGGAAGCAAAACTGATGTACGCCGTCAGTACGTCACCACAAACGAGTGAGGCAAGTGTGAAGCAAAACTAACGAAAAAGGGCACTACTTTCGTCGTGCGTTGCATTCCCTTCGTAAGTGGTGAGTGTGTGCCACGTACACAGGAAGCAAGGCAAACTCAAGAAATGAGCACAATTTCCACGACCATAGCTCCTTGCAATTGGCGTCACTGCCTAAAAGGACATCTCATGTGGCCCTTGCGGCTCGCAAGGCAGACTTTTCTCTACCTATACGACCTCCACGGCCTCCGCAACCCCCAAAAATCGCAGGGGACGTACGATCCTGAAATTCGTGCGTCCGGTTGTGACCGAGGCTTAAAGTTTTGCATCAAAGAGAGGGTATTCGAAATTTTATTTGACATTTCCCTTTCCTGTATTTTTTTCCGCCTCAGTGCAGATTGATTAAGCATATATCTGGCCACAGATATTTGTAAAATATTTGTAAATATGGTGTTCAGCAGTTTATGGTAGACAATAGAGGGTGTTTTCGGATATTCGATGATTCTAATAGATAATTATTTTTGAAATTATATACATTTGAGGTTATGGGCTGAACTGAGTTTTGTTTTTGGAGTAAAATAACACAGATAAAGAGCCAAAAAGAACTAGAAGTAAAAATAATAACAGAATAATATCTGGCAATTGAGAAGTTGCATATTGCACATTGTAAATTAAAAATAGAAGAAAAAATTACTCACCGGGTTCCCGTAAGGCACACGAGTAAAATGGAGATACTTGCTGGAAAAGCACTTCTCGACTCGAATGATCACTGATTAAGGTTTCAACCTTATATTCCACATATGGCAAGATGAATCATCGATATTGCTTTGTTTATTCAAAGACTGAGAAACATACTGGTAGTTGACAATCACTTTAAAGTCTCACTTCTGAGAGAGTGAACTGCTGGGGTACGTTTGATCTCTGCTTTATCTGTGAGCTGACAGTTTTCTACCCTGCTATCTGTTAGAGACGTTCATGTGGAAGTATCATGGTGCCAGGTACCACAGTATTGAAAAAATTGTAATTAATATTTTAAATATTTCCTATATAACCGTATGGATATCTTGTTTTCATTGGTGTTCGTCTTTTGTTTCGTCACGAGGGCGTTATATTATTTTCTCATTACCGTTGGTCATCTTGCCCGCCTTTCGTCGCATATTAATATCGTCGCCTCCTTTTTCTGTTATCCTTATTCTCTCATTACTGTGTATATCTTTGCAAGTACGTGGTCAGAGTACATTTTGTCAATGCTCACTATAAAAGCGGGCGCACACCACTTCTGGGAGCGGTCAGGTTTTTCTCTTCAGAATGTAATAAGGTAAGACACGTAGAACATCTATAGATATGTACATATATAGTTGTTTTATTGATTTCGATATAAGATAGTCATTAAGTCAGATGATATTAGTATAAAGTCATCTTATATATATATATATATATATATATATATATATATATATATATATATTGTCGACATGTACGTTATCCTTTTAGGCAATTGCTTCCCTGGCCGCCACGTTGCTGTGTACGTAATCTTTAAGTTGTCGAATGTTGTGTTAGTAATATATATATATATATATATATATATATATATATATATATATAATTTCATAGTTTAGTCATATTGTCGATATTTGCGTGTTCGTATTGCTCTCTCTCTCTCTCCGTTCTTTATTTTTGCATTTGTATTTACACTTATTGTAATATATATATATATATATATATATATATATATATATATATATATATATATATATATATGTATATATATTTATTTATTTATTTATCTATTTATTAATTTATTAATTTATTATTATCTATTTACGAATCAATCTAACTGTAACAATAAAATATGCTGGTCTAATACGCGGCCCTTCACAAATTGCTAAAGCGTGATTAAATATTACTTCATAAGCATTAATTTTTTATTTAACGTATAATGTATTATCTTTAAGAACACCGAATATCAAGGATTAAAAAACAGCTCTACTATAAAAGTATTAATGATAAACATACATCCTTAGACTTAAAACGGTGTTTTTGAAATTATATACATTTGAGGTTATGGGCTGAACTGAGTTTTGTTTTTGGAATCAAATAACACAGAGAAAGAGAGAAAGTCGACATGTACGTTATCCTTTTAGACAATTGCTTTCCTGGTCGCCACGTTGCTGTGTACGTAATCTTTAAGTTGCCGAATGTTGCGTAAGTACTATAGCTATATATTTAATTTCATAGTTTTAATCATATTGTCGATATTTGCGTGTTCGTATTGCTCTCTCTCTCTCTCTCTCCGTTCTTTATTTTTGCATTTGTATGTACACTTATTGTAATTTATTTATTTATCTATTATTATTATTATTATTATTATTTTTATTATCTATTTTCTTATTTTTTGTTTAGTTTCACCACCTCAGAACTCACCTCAGAACTCATTCAGAATTCAACTCAGAATTTACCTCAGAATTCACTATAGATATCGCTACAAAAAATGTGCGTGAACAATAAAGGCGAAATTTAAAGATTTGTTTTGAGTTATTGACTGGTACACAACAAGAAGATATATCCTATTATAAGTAGCTTTGTACGATAATTCACACGCAGCAGTTCAAATAGTAATCTGTAAGATCTTGCTTACATGGATTTATTGGGTTGTGTCCTTACTCCATACGAGAAGACAAATAAGCATAAGGATGTTATACTCATATATGGGAGGCAAATTAAAATAGAATATCCAACGTTTCTTACACGACTTTCTTTGTTTCATCCTAAGTCACTGGTGCCCATGTTGAGGTAAACGGCTGTATTGTGAAAATAAAACAAACATGTTAGAAGCTCCAGTAATTTTGATATATGTTTTAACAGTTTTAACACGCCATTTGACTTGTCCTCTGTGGGAGAAAAATGTACCAGAAGGTAGTTGAGGAACACACTAATATTGTACATCAAAGGCAGTTACAAAGCACTTCAAATGTCGACATTAAAGAACTTTTTTCTTTTGAATATTTATTTGATGATAGAATTTAACTTTGTCAAAGTAAACCTTTGTTCTGTGTTTGGAACACCCTTTTATTATCTCATTTCAAAAGTCTTGCTATTGTGACTAAAGGTTAACAATCACCTACCTGTCAGTATTAATGGGATAATAACTCTTCGTTTAGGCCCAAAAATGAATTGTCCTGGAGTAAACAACAATTTTCCCATACTTAGCAATGGTTAATGTTAGTCCCTGTTTTTTTTTCTAAAAAGTTTGTTTTTTTTTTTTTGTTAAAATCTCTTAAGAGATTATAACAGAGTATAGCCATCAATGGAGGTCACGTGGTCTGAAGACAAGATTAGATATCAGAAAAATAGCTAAAACTGCTGTTTTTGTCGTTAAACAGAATACATAATATTTCTATTATTACTGTGATTCACAATGTTTTTATTGTGAAATATAAACCTCATACGAAGGGTTATTATCCCTGTAACTATAAGATCAAATAGAATCCTTCGCCTCCATTACGACAA
>NW_019775505.1:0-40595 GCF_001039355.2 Lingula anatina
ACAGTAGTGGGCGAATCTTGAGTGTTTCCATTGCGAATTCCACCCTCAGTAGCCGGCGCCCTTCTAGTGGTTATTCCTTGCATTCCATCTCTAAGATTTGATGATTCCCTCGTGAATCCCCCAACCGTCCAAATCTCTAAATTGGGCGACTTTTGAGTTAATCCGACAGATTGACCAGTCGTCGGCTGAACAAAAATCAGAGCACAAAAAGTAAGGCAGATGATCATCATGTTGCTGAATATAAAACAAAAAAAAGTGCATTTGCAGCACAGAAATGACGCACATCAGCTTTTGCTGGCCATTTATACCTTCTCCGCCCTTCCTAAGAGGCAATTGGTTGCCGCTGAGCAAGAAATAACCTAAACATGACGGCGGTCTTGCATAAGTCGTGAGGTACACACCAAAGTAGCGTGCATTGAAAGCTTGTTAACAAGAATACTAAGAGTCTCGATAGGTCATGTCGCTGTAACAGTCACGTTTATTGGGATAATTAGTTTGTTATTTCGACTACTCCACGTCAACAAGAGTTCCAAGGGTGGGAGAATACTGTCGTCTTATTGATCCCCCTGTGTGTTTTTACACGCGGCATATTACGTTGGAGAATTCTAGTAGCGATTAATTGGGACGACCTCTAAACAAACAGGTGGAACCGAAATGGTAGTGCAAGTGAATTGCAGCGTTAGCGGAAAGTATTATGGTCTTTATATGGGACACAAATGTTTTGAATTTATCGTTTTTTTTATGCTTGTGGTGATGAATTTAAATTAAGAGTAAAAAAACGTACAGCCGGCGTGACAAAATTGAAGGCCCGTGTAACAGAGTCCACTCTCCATTTACATATAGGCCCTACGTGTACGATTAATGTGATGACAAAAAAAATGCACCTACATATCACCAACAGCCACAAGATACCTTATGCACATAATTACCAACGGGAAGTAAGCTAATGATAATAATTACTTCGGTAGATGCATGGTCGAAACTTTACAGACTTCATTTGGTAAAGTACTTAATAATAGAAAGATGATTCAAATTTCAGTGTATCATGGTTTGAACGCTTTGGAGCGTGGGTAGGATTTATTCTGCTGAAATTATAAGTTCTTATCTTTATGCTTTTGATCAATCACCGTGTTTAACAGTTCTGGTGCTGAGTTAGTACATGTAATAATGGTAATTGTTCACTTCGCGGTGCAATGTTTTTCAGGATCATATACATTTCGCCCCCCACCAATCAACGACATTTTTATTATTATAAAGTAGTCGCCTATTTTTCCAAGTCAATGGGAATTTTATTATTTTTCCCTACGTCAGCGTCAAGATGACTACCAATGGCGGTGCAAATATCCTGCTTACATACATTGTACATGTTTATATATATATATTGTAGGTCTTCAACAAATGTCACAAACCGCTTTTTTCAGTGTACGGCACAATAGTTATGCGGTGCACTTTATTTCATCGGCTGTACACTCCCAGAAGATCTCTTTTCTAGTGTTATCCATACCTCATCATCGAGGGCACCGAGTAAGCCACAACTCGCCTTGACCTCCTGACCTTTGACCCCTTGAATCTGTAAAATAGGATAGTTGACGAAAGTGACCAAAGCCTTGCTAGCTACACCAGTCAATGCGTCGACTTGTTATAACACGACTTCTTCAAGAATAAGTTTTTTTTTTGTTATTTGTCAAAACCCCCTTTACTTTGGACGGCGTTCTTTCTGCGTCTTTTGTGCGGCCATGAAACAAGCATCGCTCTGGTCGTAGAAAGGAGGCACAAGCAACGCTTTGGTTGCAGAATAAGTGCTCAGTGATTGGCCAGTTATCGGCAAGTAAAGTATTATTTTTTACTCTCAAACGGGGCCATGCTACGGGACGCAGAAAGGACGCCGTCCAGTGGAAAGGGGGCTTAAGCACGTTATTCAGTTTTTGGCTACTATTTCTGAATTTCACCACATGCCAATGCTCACGAACCTGAAAGCTCAGCAGAATGTTCGCCAGTGCCGTAGTGACTTCTGCGTAAGCGAAACGGTACCCAGGACACTTCCTCTTGCCGGCAAAACCAAACGGTTGAAAGGAGTAGGGGTGACGCTCCGACACTTTCTCCGGGCTGAAACGATCTGGATCAAACCTGGAAATTAAATGAATACCTCCAAGTGCAAACTCTGAATAGATAAAAAAAGGATGAGAATATGATATTTGTTGATAAAAAGTGCTCAAGTTCAGAGGTGAACTCGATTTGAACCCTGGTCATATACATACCACTTTGCTGTACGACTCAAATATATTATTACATATAAAATTTAATGCACATTAAAAACGGTGAATTAAATTGTGTTAGTAGGATAATGGTGGATATATGTAACTATATAATTTATAAATGCTTACTCATTTGGGTTCGGCCAGCGTGCTGGATCATTATATTCCACATTAATAGCTTGGATGATTGGTGTCTAGAAATCATAAAATTTGGAAAAGTGTGTCTAACTGAATTCTACCTGTATCGGTCAGACACTTGGTTAGGTAAAATTATTTTATTCTTATAACTAAAACTTTCATCCCTATTTCAGGGGTAGAGAAAATGAGTGAGAATGGTGAGAATGTAAATGACAGAGAAACCATACACTGGTATACGAACGGCTATGGAAACACTGTTTTTGTTTTAATTTTGGCGCCATAGCCTGATATGCAGTGACGTGTCACAAGTTAAATGACGCAAGAAAACATGAGAAGAAAGAAATATTTAAATCTCCAATTTCGGGACAATGCAAATGTTTACACAGTTACATCTTTCAGAAAAATAAATAAATGCCCAACGCACCTCTCAGAGAATATGTGGCGTCCATAAATGAAACTGTACTATTCACAATAACGTAAGAATTTACTTACCCCAGCTGGTATGACGTAATCTCCAAGTTTGACGTCATTTTCATCGTCAAAGCGGGCTGCGTAAGGTGCAATCTTCGCTATGCGTAGTGCCTCGTCAATAACCTGACGGGTGTACCTAAAAGTTTTAAGCAATGCCCAGCACTAGTATGGTATCATATATAATAATTCTATTTGAATATAGAAACGACGCCATATTTTCTCTGTAAAACATTATAAGTCCAGTATATGATACATATCCATATTGTTCCGCGTCTCTATTAAAAAAAAAAGCGAATTGTTCCGCAAACACTTACACTAACTGACCAATGTTATCCGGAGTTATTTTGCCTGTGTCACCCAATACGTTCTTAACCTCTTGGTACATCTTTTCTTGCACATCAGAGTGGGCAGAAATAAAAGTCAGGGCCCACAATAGCGCTGGAAATATGTATTATGATGTAGAAGATATAAAAAAATTGACGTACATTTTTTCGTGTAATTGTCTTTGTATTCAGTGGTATACATAGTACAGTAAATAATTGTAGTCTGTTAATAATAAATAAAAGGCGTCAAATTATTTGAATAGTTTTGTCATCCTTTCTAAGCCCCTTTCTGTAAACAGAATTCGCTTATTCTCTGATTTTGTTTTTAGAAATTTTACATTGTGTGTAAGGCAGAATGATTTAATTATTGACAAAGAGATCAACCTACAATTTGCTGTTGTATGAAATCCTCCAATAATAAACATCAAAACATCACATTGCATGACGTCATAAGGTATATTGTTCTCAATCATGACGTCAATCAGCATTTTTCGTTTCTCAGTGGTTGGGCGCTTCCGTCTTACTTCGATCGCTGCCGCAATGGTGTCATACATGTACTTTTTCGCTGCAACGGGAGTATCATAGTATATCATATGACAGGAAATTGGAGATATACAAAAGCACGTTTATTTTACGTTGCAATAACGGAATACATTGATGACATTAAGTGTGTTTCTTACCTTCGTTAAATATCTTTTCCCTCTCACTCCCCGGCTGCGGAAAATCCTCCTTTAGAAATCTTTGTTCCATATCTGACCAACTCTGATGAAAAAAGATGAAAGGTAATCGCAGGCTGATTTAACAAATGAATATATAAATAAAAATTAAATTGCCCACTAGAGCAAGAACTTGCAAAACTACAATACAAAAATATTGCATCAATGGGACGAATATTGTAACGTTTTACAGTTTTAATTGGTGGTTAAAATTGCTAGCCTTTTGTTTTCATTTGTTTGGGGTAGACCTACGTATAGTTATACACCGTAGCTGAACTCTGAACACCATAGCCGTTTCTGTTTAAAGACCAATCAATACCGAATATCTATTAAATATGGCAAATCAGTAGAAACTGTAATCTAAATGTCAGTTCACGCGACTTGATGAAATGATACATCCAAAATTGCAAATGACAAAATTCCTTAAGAATTGTCAATGGGCTTTGCCAAGCTAAATTTTCCAACTTCCAGGATTTCTTTTTACCTATAGACAGTAAACATGATCCTTATGAAAATCAATATGATTCTTCTTAGAACTTTAAGCAATCTACACAAATTTGAAAGCAAGTCTCTGAAATTGTGGCTTCCAATGAGAAATAAAATAGTGACCACATACGAACAAACAAACAAAAAACTAGCAAGCAGACCAAAATAATTGTAATATTTTTGCAAGTAGTTAATCATATGCATAGGGTACAAAAACATTTGTATACCACAACGGTATTCGAAAAACTTTGGCTTTAGCCATATTGTTCCTGATTGGGAACCGAGTCTTAGGAGATTATAGACTAAGAAGCAATTTAAGTATGGCTTACAGTATTATATGATTCCCAGAACTTGAGAACCTCTTCATCTTGTAAAAAGAAGTTTCCAAGAGAGCTCTGCATAATTGCCTTTATTGCAAACATGAACATCCCCTGGCGGCAAGGAACGTGTTCACCATGTGGTATTTGTGACCATCTCGCCACCATTTCCTCTGAAAGCTGTGGCGATTGCATAAAAATGAGAAAAAAGAAAAAATATATATAATTTTAAAAAATATATATGAATGGAATTGCACAGGAATAATAAAACACGTTTAAACTAACTAACAGACTATCGTTTTACAGTGTTTTTATCATGGTACCTCAAGGTTCGACTTTGAAGTCATTCTGTTGCTTTGTGCAGCAGTTTTGAAATACCCTCCAAATGTCTCCACATCGCGCAAAAAGAAAAAAAATAGACGACGTGACAGTTTGGCGCTTTTGTGGAGTTTTCTTTTGCTTCTAGCAAAAGATTCAAAACCATAGAGAAAGTATATCGTCCTTTCTATCGATCAGCTAAACATATTTACTAATGAAAAACTGATGAGAAAATAAATAAATCACCTTCTGAAGCATGCCAATGGATTTCATGACATTATAATGGCTGTAGCATGAGTCGTATGTATTTCTCCTCCATTTGCCGTCTTCCTTGTTTGCATACTGGATAGCCTTCTCGGTTATTATGACCTCCAGCATTTTAAAAAGAAGTCCTGGGAAAAGACAGTTAATTCGTAAAAGACCACATTCAGGCTGAAACATTGTACATGTACTAGCTGTGTCGGTCCAGCTCTGCGGGGGACTCTCGTTCAAGAGTAATCGTGGAATCAACTTTATTGTTTGACACGCCTCCTCGAGCAGCTATGGGTAATTAACCATGGCGCGCTGATTAAGCTGATTTCACAGATTGCACTTTAGCCGCAATCCCCCGCAGATTTAGACCAACACAGCTAGTACGATGTGTGTATCTGAGAAAGGTTTAAACTCGCACTCAAGAAAAAGAAATGGCCCAAGTATACATACCATCTTTGGTTTGACGTGTTATAATCCTTAAAATGATCAGACCTTAATAAAAACAACCACTTCAAAGCACATGTGTACGTAAGCGAGAACAGCTCGAGAATATATAAACTCGTGTCTTTTTATGTTCAACAAGTCTAATTATAAAAAAAAATAAAATAAAAAGGAGAATGGTATCTACATGTATTTTTAGACTTGCAAAAGCAACAAAAACCGGGAATCACTGTTTCTGTTTTGGAAGTGGAATTGCCTAATTTTTTCTCACGTAAATTACATGATAATGTGAGTTCTGAAAGATTCGCACTGTCCTCTGCTCTGAACATCAAATATGGCGACCCATTTAAAAGCTTGCCGCTTAGATGGGAATAACGCAACAAGCATTCAAGTGGGTCGCACTAGTGCAATTTAAGACCAGAACTGAACTCAGGCGCTATTTGATCTAGGATCTGTTAGTCGGCTGATATCAATGCGCTCTATGTTTTTTCTAAATAATGATTGGTATAATTTGTTTCCCCAACCAAAATGCATGCATTCACTAATTAGGTATAGAAGTGTAGAAAACTAACCTTGCATCATTTGCACTTAAATAAATTAATAAAGAAAGAAAGAACAACAAACAAATTAACAAAACAAAATATAAAAAAGAAAAAAAGAACTTTGTCAAAATTATATTTCCACTGTATTACTTACCAGGTCTGTCAAACATACGGGAGGTTTCTTTGAACAGTTGAGGAGAGGCGATGCTGACCACCATTTGTTCTCCAAACCAGAACTTTGCTATGGGTCCATACTGCTGATGGAGCCACAGCAGAAACCCATTAAATCCACCGTGTTTAGTAATCAGATCAAGGTTTCCGTGTCTGGAGGACAACGAATTGAAACATTAGAAATACCTGCATACAACAGAATCCGTTACTTGTCATTCTCTTATACATATAGCGCAACAGGGTACCCAATATCTACAAGTTACAGCTACACGTAAATAAGGACACTTTAATTGCCATTAGATATGCACAATTTGAGGAATCCATAAATTTGCCAACCGTAATGTCCGATTTGTAAATGGTGGTGCGCAATATCCGGGCACTTACTGGGCATGGCTGACCTTCAGTCCTGGGATGTCTCTGCCCGATGCATTAGTACCGCTGCCTGAGACCTGCAAAAAGAACGTGGTTAGAACGCATACATTAAGTATTTTTCAGTATGATTGATCATATTCAGTTCTGTAGCATCCACGTGGACTATTTGAAGGGGGGTCCTTCCCCCCCCCCCCTTCGATTTCTGAAAAAAAAAAATCAAACCAATGGTTTGACAAGCTGAATCATACTTCTTAACAGTACTAAATGGCACCGTTCGTCCTCTAAAATACCAAAAATTTTCGGGGCCCTTTACGGGCTCCTGGGCCCCGGGGCGCACGCCATGAAGGGAGGGGGGGGGGTCAGGGGGTCGGCTTGGCCTCCGCGGCCCCCCTTCCAAATAATCCTGGATCCGCACCTGAGAAGTAATGTAATAGTACGTTTCTTTCATATCATTTTTAGATCAGACCGCCAGTTACATCGTATCACCACGTCGCATGAACCTCGACAACAACACAAAAGCCACGAGATATTTAATCCGAAAACCAGGTTAAACCTATTACAAGGTGTCTACCTGTACACATAACATGGACCGTGCTACACAACACTATTCACCTGCACGTTTGGGCATTATCGGGTTGTTTCGTGTGACGTCCGGATGAGCCGATATGTGGAGCTAAGCTAAACCATTAGTACGATTATTAGGTTGATATATTGTTTCGGGTTTCAGCAGGTTCAGATTTATGTTTATTGGTGCACTGAGATTGCCTTGTATTGTGGTGTCTCTCATACAGGAGCAGGCAACTGCATGCCTGAGAGATAAAAACAACCAAACTGCTACATGTTTAATCACATATATACTATTCTTGTACATGTTCTACTTCTTGTTTCATATAATGAATCTTAGCGTCACAAGAGTCCACCGTCCTAAATTTCTCAGGAATGTAGAGAACCGTAAAGTATCTTATACATCCATGTAGTCTGATAGCGATCTGAGTGGCATTAGAACAGACAGTGTAGGTACATGGGTATTAAATATAGCGTTGAGACATTCATTTATCTTACCTTCTTTTTTATAACCGACAAAAACGCAATCGATGCCAGGAAGGTTACTATCACCACGATACACAGCGATGAAATGTCCATCTCTCCTTTGCATTCGCATAAGTTGAAATCTGTTTCGGTTCACCAGCAAGACATTAATTTAATACTGTATGGTAAGTAGGTCACGAATAAAAAACCTTCACCGTGCGGAGAATTGTATTGTGGGAAAGGTTACCCTGAAGTGTAAAGGAAAAACGGGATTATTTATGAAATGGAGGGCAAAGTGCACGATCTTCAAAAACAAATTACTGAAATAGAAAATAGAAGATGTTAAATTTATCACAGGGTTTGTTTCTTAGGAAGAGTCCAAGAACTTTCATGGTTTCTTGTATCTTGATATTAATGATACACTGTATGTACTGTTGGGTTCAAATTACCAAGACAGACACGCCAAGAGGAAAATAAACCCTTTAACCCTTTCTTAAGACTTACAGGACGAATTACTTTTCCTCTTGAGCAGGCTAAGAGCAGGATTACAATAAGAATAACTAGGCTTCGGGTATAAGTAACATGTAAAATGCACAGCATATACCGGCAGTGCTAATATGTTGTTATATATACTATGACTAAAATAGCAGCTTGTGATTTTTTTCTCCTGTGTTCAGTTTGTACAGTAAAAACTTATTCCAAGAAGGCCACTAATCATTTATGTGGTGAGACTGTAACCAAATAGGGCTAAAAATCATTATAGATAAAATCAACAGTAAGTCTTCAATGAAAAATCACCGAATCTAGTACTTTGTTCAAGTGTTATAACATCATTAAAAGCATAAATATAGCTGTCCCGGTGCCTGAGAAAATCAGAAAACCAAAAATGATGTTTTATGCCCCCCCCCCCAAAAAAAAAAAGGCCACATTACGTCACACGATGAACTTGGAGCTGTGTTTCAAGTATAATACGATGTTTGGAAGATACATTAAGTGCATGCAACAGAAATAAAAAAGCTGAGGACTTAAATTTTAGATAAAATACCCAACCTGAAGTTCTACCTTAGCTGTTGGGTTTGTATGTTTAGCATACAGCAACAACTTTTTGTACATTAGGGTGTTTTAACAATACTATGTCCTTATCTTTTCAGGACGGGAATAGCAACAGTTCCCAGGATTTGCAAGACATATTTTGAGTTGATGCATTTTCACTTCCGGCAGTTGTCCATCTGGTCATCAACAAAAGATAAAACACGTCACCGTTTTGATTTCTGTGGTGTTTACATGTTAAACTACGTCATAAACGCACATTTCTTTGTTCAAGAATCATTCAATATGGATGTGGGCTTTTGAGAGGAATTATAAACTGGGGGGATGGCTTTATCAGCCTTTACTGAAGACCCAAAATGCATTTTAACCGGTCTGCATAAAAAGTTGGAAATTTACCAATTTACTAATTTAGCACACGGAATAAAATAAAGCAGAGGTATGAACAAAAAACAAAACTCTTTTCTCTAGTTTATTATCATAAGACAGTTGTTTTTCTCTTTCCATCAAAAAAAAAAAAAAAATAAAATAAAATAATAATTATTATTATTATATCTGATCTCCATGAATTATTTAGGTTAGTATAAAAGAACAGTATTAGTATAATATCATCCCTACCAACGTACATGTATGTAGATAGACGGTCCCTTCATAAAATCATATCTATATCGATAGATATTAAATCTTTTATGATCTGCACATTGCGGAATGTATGATGATGAAGGAAATCAACGGTCTTTGACAAGAAAATAGGTCGATATGTATTAACTGATTGTATTTATGTGAATCATTATGATACACCGTCAATTTTTATATAAAAAAGGCTGTTTCTCAGAATTGTCATTCCAATCTTCTGGTACCTAACATAATTAACTTAATGATGTCTTGACAAATTTAGGTTGAAGTTATTGTTTTACTGAATACATTTATTTCCATCTATTTCACTCAATTATTGGAGGATCTCTCAGTCAGTGTTATCCAGACTTCGTCTTCAGGGGTAGTAACTAGTCCATATTTGGCCTTGACCTTCTGACCTTTGACCTCATGCACCTACAAGTGCGAAGAAACTGATGAGATGAATATATGTAAGTTTATTTGAATTTATCATATGTGTATGATTTCGAATTAGTTTATTGTACTATGTGGCAACAGAATTGAATCCACTACCCTTTTTATTGATAAGTAGATGTGCCGTTTCCTTCTAGGGTTTGTCTGAAAATGCGATTTTATTTTCTCATTTTTTGTTCTTTACAGCGTATTTTAAGCACACCTGAAACCTCAGCAGAATGTTCGCCAGTGCCGTAGCTACTTCTGCGTAAGCGAAACGGTACCCAGGACACTTCCTCTTGCCGGCAAAACCAAAGGGTTGAAAGGAGTAGGGGTGGCGCTCTGACACCTTCTCCGGACTGAAGCGATCTGGGTCAAACCTGGGAGCATACGTAAATTCCAATTTACACTCTAAATCAGAATAGACCTGAGGTCTTAAAGCGAAACTTCGACATTAGCTTTAATAGCTTTAAACGTAATTAGAAAAGTGAACGTCAGTTATGAATTCGGATTTTGAAAAATTTCAGATGTATATGGAGCTCATAGATATGTCTGTTCTCGCTTAATTCCATCACATTAGTTTAACTTTGCCCTATCCCATAATAAGTACATATCAAATCATACATTTTATATTATGCATATCATACATTTATATACAAATTGCAGACCCGTAGCCAGCAATTTCAAAAGGGGGGTTCTTTTCTAAAAAAGTGGACCTTTTCCCATAAAACCTTCATGTACCTAGATTATAATTTTACCTAGAGTGGACCTTTTCCCAGCAAAAGTGGTGGTTCTTTCGAACCCCCCGACCCCGCTGGCTACGGGCCTGAATTACAATTCTAAAATAACGTACTTCTTGGGATTTGGCCAGCATGTTGGATCATTCAGCACTACACCCAACGCATAGAGAATGGGAGTCTAGAAATTAGACGTAATAGTTCGTCACAAAGTATTCTATATATCACTGTGTATAAATCAGATGTTATTTTGTATATAATATACACTCAAACCGCAGTAAACAGATTTCATAGAAGTCTATCCTATCTCTCTTATGATCCAGATTAGATCGAATTAAGGACTCCACGAAATAACAAGACAAACAAATGATAAACATTAACATAAAACATGAAAATATTATAAAATAAGATTAGAATAAATAATAATAATAATAATAATAATAATAATAATATTCTTATATGGCGCCTTACATTCTATCTCAAGGCGCCTTACAATAATGGCTAATATACTAAAATCATTAAAATGACTACAATATTTTAAACATAAACTCTCACTGGAAACCATTTAAAATTTACACTACTAAAAATCAATCTTATTAAAATACATATATATATGTAAAAAAATCTAAGAGATATAGACAGAATTAAAAATGTGGGTCTTTAAAAGAGATTTAAAATTGTCAAAGTCTTCTGTTTTTCTAATAAAATTTGGTAGACCATTCCACACTTTTGGGGCGTAGATTATAAAAGTTCGATCTCCATAACTTTTGAGGCACCCCTTCTCTAAAACAGAATGTTCTAAAATAAAATCATTTTCAGCATTAAAACGAGTGGACCGCCGTGGCAAGTTAAAACAGATAAGATCAGATAAATATAATGGTCCTTGTGAATGGATCGCCTTAAAAAATAATACAAAGTACTTTAAAATCAATCCTCTGCTTCACAGGCCGCCAGTGTAATTCTTTCAGAATGGGAGTGATATGGTGTGTACTATTGTACTTAATTTGTCAAACCAGTCTTGCAGCTGAGTTTTGAATAACTTGTAACTTTTTAATCTAATAGTCACAAATACCAAAGAGGAGACTATTGCAGTAATCTAATCTTGATGATATAAATGCATGTACTAATTTTTCAGTGGTTTTGTTATCTAACACTTTCCTTATTTTCCCAATGCGCCATAGTGCATAAGATGCTGATTTACACACTTCAGATACACGCTTGCCCATAGTGCCATTTTCATCGAGGGTAACTCCCATATCTTTTACAGAACTAGATGGTTTTATAAGAACATCTCCTATGCAAATGTTGGCATTTGCTACATTTTTTCTATTTGCCTTGAACCTTGATGTAAACCATATCAACTCAGATATGGTTTAAAATAAAAAAGAAAAACAGAAAAACAAGAACGAACAAAGTGCTCTGTAGTTTTTATCACAAGTACCAGTGTGAACATGCTACCTTCAGTTAGCACGGTTATCGTAGGGCCTATACCACTACAAGTACAGCCATTAATACAAAAAATAATATCATAAGGCAAACATTCCCACGGTGGCCCGTAAACATTTACGAAGTCGATAAAACTGCATGGAAATTCGTATTTTTACATATGGCAAATATGATTAAGACTTAACATAATTTCTGAAGAATCAGCATCTATGTCTTATAAACAAACAAACAAAAAAATGGCGTTGGTTCTTAATATTACCATACATAATGACGTCTCTCACTTACCCCAGCTGGTATGACGTAATCTCCAAGTTTGACGTCTTTTTCATCGTCATAGCGGCCTGCGTAAGGTGCAACCACCGCCACGCGCAGCGTCTCGTCCATTACCTGACGGATGAACCTGGTACGTGCATCAACAGATGAAAGATGCAGTGTCAATCATGATGTTATTTGACGGTTGTAAAAGCAACATGCATAAGGTAAATTTGGGATAAATGTACAAATAAATAAATTAATGGTTGTACTCTACTGGCCATGAACTTGATGAAAATATTACTATTTGTTACCACACATACACACAGTAGCAATACCAGCACAAAGTCAGTGATTTTTATACAAGCACTTACACCAACTGTGCAATGTTATCCGGTGTAACCTTGCCTGTGTCGCCCAGTACGGCTTTTACTTCTTGGAACATTTTCTCCTGAACGACAGTATATACTGAGATGAAGTGGAGGGCCCACACTAACACTGGAACGTTATAAACAGTTTAGTTTTCAGTTGGTCGTATGGGTTTGGCGAGTAGGGCAATAGTATCGTTTGAAATTCCCTAAGTGAAAACAAAGATACGTCAAGGGCTATCAGTGCACCCTTATAGCTTTCTTAGGACTTGCTCCCTTCCCCCTCCCCCAAAGTATATCTAACGCAACGTATAACTAGCGAATCAGGACAAAACCAAGCGATTTCCTTCCATCAGCATACTTCACATACATGAATTGTAATGCAATTGCGTTACTGTACTAGCCTAAAATACAGTGTAAGTCATTTTTGCGTCTATACCTTTCCCCTAGAAAAATTCTTAATCAAGCTGTGGAAATGCCTTGGGAGTGATCAGCCTAGACACGGATGTTTACGTCACTGCTATTCAATATCTAAATAAAGGCAGTGTACGGTAATCCTGAACCTCATATTAAGGTTTTCAAGATATTTTAAATTAAATTTCAGAAATTAAAATTGAACAGGCGTACACAGTTGTGATCGTTCTAATAATTCACCAAACGGTTCATCAGAACCAGTTAATACAGTCATATACTCACAATTTCCTGATGAATGGAATCCACCAATGATGAAGCTAATCAGCTCTCCCTGCAACATGTCATCCGGGATGTTGTTCTCAATCAGGACGTCAATTAACATCTCTCGTTTCTCGGTGGTCGGGGTCTTTCGTCTTAAGTCGATCGCAGCTGCTAATCTTTCTTTCATGTATTTATTCGCTGTAAAGAGAAAAATATATCTGGAAGTCGGACGGGCGGAAAACAGATTATGTACAGTAAAATAAAACATTTTCTTAATAATCGAAGTGCTAGTGGGGATATCCAATCCTTTAGCATAAGCAGCACAGGGAGTATTAGTCGAAAATCTTAAAACCTCAGTACACCTATATAACTGAGAAGAAATTATGTAATTAAATTAAGTAATTTCGTTAAGAGATGACACTTTCATAATTGCTTCGAACAACTACACGCGAAAAAAAGGTCTGAATAATATAAAATATTTTCCCACCGTTGTTAAATTTCTTTTCACGCTCACTTCCAGGTTGTGGTATATCTCCTGTAAGTCTCTCTTCCATATCATACCAACACTGTAAGAATGTAATGTCCTTAATTTGCAACGAAAACAGAACACCGTTCATATGCTGGCCTAATTAATGTGAATCAATTTTGCGTTGACAATTATGCATACAGTTTCATGTTAGAATACCCGTATTCGCCATTCCATAGACACGACTCCCAATGCTGGCTCAAAGGCTGCATTCACCACCAAATTTGATTCAGCGGACTAACAGATCCGCGGATCAAATATGGCAGACCCATTTGAAAGCTTACCGCGAATTCCCTGCGGGGAACTATTCAGTGTACATTAGGGAAAAGGTTTTTTAGTGGGTCGACCATATTTGATCCGCGGATCAACTTATTCTGAATACGCTGAAGGCGTCGATTTAAACTTACTACATCATATGCCTTCAAAAATTGTATGATCTGCTCCTCATCCAAAAAGTAGTCTCCAAGTGAAGCCTGTGTTATGGCCTTCAACGTGAACAAAAACGCCTCCTGGCGGCAAGGGATATGTTCACCACGTGGTGTTTGAGACCATTTCTCCACCAATTCCTCGGCAAGCTGTGATTATTGAAATTGTCAGACAAAAAAGGAAATCATAATTTATCAAGATTCTTGCCATTCCCTAGTTAACTATTCCATCAGGTGCGGCAAGATTTAGTGAAAAAAGAGAATTATTCACATATTCGCTTTATATGACGAATAGTAGGCCTATAACGTATTTGAAACGCTTCTAATTACCTTAAAATGGAATTACATCTGTTTTAAGGATCGCCTGTAATATCGCATTGCATTAACAAAAGCATAAACTGACATACTGTATTCATAGAAAATAAACATCCTCAGAATTCAAATCTGTGGGCGTACCGCATTTTAACGTTTCTGACTTTTTGACAGGATCAGATTATATGTAATAAATTAAATTGAATAACCGTTTGGAATTTTGCTATACATCTCATCACACTTCCATGACTGTAGCTAGGATCGTAAGTGTTCCTCCTCCATTTTCCGTCTTCTTTGTTGGCAAACGGGATAGCATGTTCAGTGAACAAGGGCTTGAAGATATGCATCAAAACTTCTGGAAACACACATTAGGGTCAAATTTATGTAAATAAATAAGACATCACAAAGTCCAATGTAGTTACATGTAAAATAATTTATCATGATTACTACTAGATTTGTGAATTATAATAATTATTATTATTATTACCAAAATGCTAACATATATTTTTCTTTAAAAAGTTTAAAAACTTTCTCGACTATGGGTAAAACGTAAAGAAAATCATGAACATATATTTATGATCTTGAATTAATTGAATACAATCGCTAAATTTGATTTTAACAGTAAATGAGCAAAACCAACCAAAACTTCTTTCACCTGGTCTATCGAACATACGCGAGGTCTCTTTAAACAGTTGAGGAGAGGCAATGCTGACTGCCATTTGTTCTCCAAGCCAGAACTTTGCTATGGGTCCATACTGCTGGTGTAGCCATATAAGGAATTCATGTAGACTGCCGCGTTTTTTAACCAAATCTAGATTTCCATTTCTGAAAGATAAGAACTCAGCATCCAGAGTATTAGATAGGGCGTAAAGACCTGACCATAAGAGATTTGTAATCGATGATTCTTAGTACCAAGCACAATTAAGAGTCCCCTCCTTTGCAGGGATGAACAGATTCGTAAGCATATAGACCTTTCATCTATGCCGGCAGCATGACTTGTTTTTTTTTTTATTAAGGCTACATGTATTCACTCCACCTTTTCATTTGTCTTCAAGTCACACATGTAATTCATCCCACTTTGAACCAGGAGCAGATGGCAAGAAAGAATTACTAACTAAGCAAATTATGTTGAATTTTGCTGAAAAGGGAAATGAATTTACCTAGAATATTAATATCTGCTTCATGTAATTTTTTTTGGCTTAAGGTTGTATTGTTAAACTATTCTGACATAACGAGTTGTAATTAAGTTCACGTGACTCAGTATCCGGGTACTTACTTGGTATTCTGAGATTTCAGTCCTGGAATGTCTTTGCTGCCTAGCATGCCGCTGCCTGTCATCTGCAAAACAAAAAGGATATGCATCTATAATTTATAGTCCATGCGATCCCGTCTACAAATGTTTTATTCCAATAATTAGTTTTTGCAAGCCTTTTTCCAATTTCTTCGTCAGAGGCGATATTATGATCAATGGAGGTACTTGGTAAATTAAACATAAACAAGTACTGCATGGGTGTCCAATGCACTTTACATATTTGTCTGTATCCAATCTTTTTCATGAAGGGCAGATCTTTCAATGTCTGAAGGATCCCACTTGGAAACACGCAATTTTAAAATAAATAAATAGTCCCTACACAGCACTTTCTCCAATCGTTTGTTTGTTGTGAAGGAAGGAAAAATTGAGCATTGAAATAAAGTGACCGGCTACATGTACAGTCGGCAATCAAGTATTTGTCGTTTCCATGAAAAGCAAATCCAAAAGTATTACAATACATTGTGTGTTTCAAATTTCGCTTAGATAAAGCTACTACAAAGTGTTTTCAAATGTTCGAACGGCATCTCTTTTTTATCTTACAATTCTTACATAGAACATGGTTTTCAAACAAAGTACTGTACTACTGTACACTTAGTAGTTTTAAATAGTTTGCTAATGGTTTCATTACTACTGAGGCACCTGTCATTACATACGGTGTAAAGAAATGAATATTGATCAGCAATCAGTTATCTTACCTTGTTTTTAATAATTGGCAAAAGCACAAGTAATGCCAGAAAGGGCACTGCCACAACAATACACAGCAGTAAAACAGACATCACTCTTTTGCATCCGTGTTGATTGGAGCAGGTTTTGTTTCACCTGGAAGACACTTGAAAATAAGTCGCTCTCACACATGGAGTTAAGTTAATGGCAATTTAAAATAATTGCCAAGGGATAATCCTATAATGCACTATTTCTAAAATATTTAACAAAAACGGCATGCGTCGACACAGTAGAATGAAAGTCGCCATCACTGCAGATACTATGCAACAGCTTATGGACACGTTTTCTTTCTCTTACCTACTTGTAGTTTTATACTCACAGAAAAATATCTGCAGCATGTGCTTTCTGTAGCATACCTTGAAAACTTCGAATGTCACAGAGAAAGAAAAATATCGGCACTTTACCAACCGACGGTATTATATCATACTGGTTGCAGAGAGAATACTAGAAAGCAGGCCACGAATAATAAACCGCCATATGTAAGCTTCCGCCACATAGATTTTAGTGTTGTTTACATGGTAGGATACATGACAAACATGTGTACTTCTTTGTTTAGAAAGCACCTATTATCGCTGCTGGCTGTATAGGGGAAATATGAACTAAGTAAAAACATGGGTCTATTAGTCTTGACTGAAATTCCTAGAATTTATTGAACCTCTCATCTAAATAGGTGAAAATTCACCCTGAGTGATATAAAAAATGAAGTTATAAATAAACAAATGAGTTTCATTTTGACAGTAGGGGGTTGATACATTTTAAAGGCCTAAATGCCTGATAATGAGGCAATGTAGCTTTTTTACTTGGTTGTGTGCGTGCAATACTTCTCTTTATGTTAGTTCAATAAAAATACCACTTTTAGAGCACAAAAAATATATTACTTTATTTAGCACAAAGCACCCTTCTACACATAAATTTGCCAAGTGTCAAATGTAGAGAAAATGAAATAAGGTGAACAAATAAATAACGTTAAACAAAGAAAGCTGTCATACGTTGAGATAATAAATATTCCAAATAATACATACTTAGTTAACATATACTCTAGAGTAATATTTTTCACTTCTTACCTCAAACAAAAAATTATATCTCTATCTTTACTACCGGTATATCATCATCACCATTATGATTATAATTCATACCTTGTATGGCCACAGTAATAGAACAATATGACACATGTATCTCTTAAATAATGTACAGACTTGACATTTAATATGGAATATTTTTTTCCAAATCAATTTTCATCAGTTTTTTTCCTATTTTGCTGACTGATAAATGAAAATAAGCTTTAAAATCGTGTTTAATAACTTTTAATTATCTCTTTGATATCATTGTGACATCAGTTCATCAATTGAATTTGCCAGAGAAGCAAACAAAAACACATTGCCTATTCTATGTCATAAGACAACCATTAAAAGGGATATTTTGGATCTCCATATTTTCCAAATTATTGTCTGTAAAATAGTTACACGCTCCACCAAGGACCCCCATGTCAGTTTCTAGTCACAGTAACGGTCGCTGTTACGCCTGACCTCTGCTGGCTGCTTCCAGCGCTCTCGAGTGGCAAAGCATTCCTTGAGATAGGTTTTTAGAGTTTAATCTGGAATAACATTCCCGGTATCGGTCAAAATCTGTTCAATTTGGTACAGTTTTGTAGTAGGACTAGTAGGCCATTGATTCGGCGAGTAATGACCTACCCACATATTGTCTATGGGGTTAAAATATGGCGATTTTGATGGCCAAAGTAGCTGCTCATTCCCTTGGTTCTGTAAGTAATCTGCTATTAAAAGTGCTCTGTGTGAACCGGCAATCTCACCGTGCAACCTAAAATTGTTCCTAAGTTGCCCCCTATCAAATGATAGTCAAGTGGTTCCCAGATTATTACTCTATTTGATCTGGTTCAGATTTTCGTCGATGACTACCATTGGTGTTTTGGCACCAATGTGGTATCCACCCCAAATACTGACGCTGTTAATGACCTTAGTCAATTCAGACGCGGCACACGCTTCGTCGTTGGCCTCTTCTGGATATCTATAAACTCTGTCTTGGCTAGTTGAGCGATTCAGGTAAAATCTGACCTAAATAAATAAAGCCACGATGTTTCAGTGTTCAACCCACAAGCAGTCAAGGTCCCCAATTCATTAGAGAAACATACAACAATGTTTTGCTGTTTACAGTGGGTTCCTCGGAGGTCGTCTGGTATTCTAACCTGCTTAAACCAGTTTGGTATCCACTAAGGTCCTTGAAAAATGCCTTTTGGTGGCAATTTACCCCTCATTCTGAACGGACTGGGTGGTTTTTGTTTAGTTGTAACAGCAAACCCCGAAAGAAACTGACCCCTATACCCTGGTGGTAAGATTTCAATACAATGGGTGTGGCCTCTGTGTAGGTATATCAGTCTAAATATTTCTCTGTAAAACTGTGCGGACCGTTTCGTTTGGCGCAATTATCTGTCTGTCAATGTCTGTCTTTTTCGCGACATTCTGCCAAAGATTACCAAATTTGTAAAGCACTGCATAACTCATTTAACACACTGCAAAACTGACCACTTGCATGCAAAATTTCAAATTCTTCAATGCAGTAGTTGCCGACATATGAATACTTTTTTGACTGAACCATGCTTTGCCGAAGCCAAGCTTTGACCTGCCGAAAGGAGCACTACCCAATTAAATTACTGCATATTACAAAATGCAGCAGCCCAACAAACCTGGTATTCAGTTTATTGGTAGCGACACACCTGACTACACACTTCTCCATTCACATATCTTATATGAGATCGGAGTTTTTTGATAAAAGAACGCATTTTTACCTAGGCATACCTTCATAGCTAAAATATTCCATATTAAACCTCAAGTCTGTACATAGGTGGTTTTTACCCATAATAATTCTATAACGATATATATATTTATATATATATATATTCTTTTAATTTTTCTGCATATTCATATTGTAGATTGTATGAAGGTGGCAAAAATTAAAGGGGATTGGCAAAGAAGCTGAAAAATATGTATTAACTAATATATATGCGATGGTTTTGATTTTTAAATACAAGGTCATGATAATCTATGTACCAGTACAGAAATAAACTGAATTGAATTGAATTGAATTGAAATAATCTACTCTTCTTTATTCTTATCGGATCTCGGAGTAATCGTCAGCCCAATTTTTTTCTACACACATGTCCTTACGTAATTCTAAATAAAGAACGCAGCGTTTCTTCCATTACCTGACGATTGTAACTTCAAGAAAAAACAATAAAGTTCAATTAATACATGTTAAGATATATAAATTAATGCTAATGTCGATAGAAATTTCTGATCGTTCAGGATGTAAAAGAGTGATTTTTTGTAATCGTTTAATTTATTGTTATTCCCACGTGCTTAAAAAAACGGTATCTGCTGACGACCTTAGTTCGACTATATTTGGTTGAAGCCAGTGCGTGTCTAAACAAAGTTCTGATTTTCAATTCACAGTTAAAATAGTTCACAAACAGACAACACAATTACCAACTAGAGAAATGGAAATGCACCAATTGTATTGTCGTTAGTATATTATATTGTACGAGGTCATCATAATCTATGTACCAGTAAAGAAATGAATTGAATTGAATTGAATTGAAATAATCTACTCTTCTTTATTCTTATCGGATCTCGGAGTAATCGTCAGCCAGACTTCGTTTTGGGGGGTAGTAACTAGTCCATACATGGCCTTCACCCCCAAACCATCAACATGATGAACCTGCAAAAGAGACAAAACTGACGAAAAAGGTTGAATGACCACTCAGGATGATTCCGGTATTTGTATGGATGAAGCAATATATTTATTAAAATTTTGTGAACCATATGAGTATACAATGTGTATACCATGATCGATGCCTACTAGTAGAAACCTGACCCCGGTTTCGTTTTGCACAACCATATTGGACTTGTACGTACCGTGTTTTTTTTTTTTGTGATCATTGCTTTTATTGTATTTCCCAGTTACTATGATGAAATATTCAGCAGACTCACCTGGAATTTCAGCAGAATGTTGGCCAGCACCGTGGCTACTTGAGCGTAAGCGAAACGGTATCCAGGACACTTCCGATTGCCGGCAAAACCAAACGGTTGAAAGGAATAGGGGTGACGTTCAGCCACTTTCTCTGGGCTGAAGCGATCTGGGTCAAACCTAAAAAATGGTGTTTTAAATTAAAAAAAAAAAAAAAATTTTACCATTATTATTATTATTATTATTATTATTATTATTATTATTATAACCCATTACTGTGGACTTAACAACTGAATGTCTGCTCCTTAGTTAAAAAAATGAACGCATATCATAACTGTACTCACTTATCGGGGTTTTGCCAGATTGATGGGTCATTGTATCCAACGCCCAAGGCCTGGATAATGGGTGTCTGGAAAACAAATTTATCTTAAAAAGCATAATCTCGAGTGATTTATACTGTTTGCCCATGCAAACAAGAGCGGCAGCTTGTAATCAACATTTATGAACATGTTGCACTTTTTTAATGTTGTCAATCAGTTTTGGTAAATTGAGTTGTTTCTCCATTCTAAACAAATAAATTTGGCTATACTTTCAGTACGAAATTGGTGCAACGAAGAATCAGCTATGCATTTTGTTATTTTGTTTGCTTAATTAAGGTAATTACAGTCAAAGAAATAATGTCAAAGTGATTATCAAGAGATTATAAAAAAGTTTTTTTTAAAACACGATTTGAGTCCTTGTTTTCTTTTTTCGGAGAGATATTTATAAAAAAAAAAAGAAACCTGATTTGAAAAAATATTCACTGCATGGCATCAGAATGGAATATCTCTCAAATAGGACGTCATTCTACTTACCCCAGGCGGTATGACGTAACCTCCCAGTGTGACGTCTTTTTCATCGTCGTAACGGGCTGCGTATGGTGCAACCACCGCCATACGCAGCGTTTCTTCCATTACCTGACGAATGTAACTACAAGAAGAACCAATAAAATTCAATTAATACATGTTAAGCATTCTCTTGGTCTTGTCGCCCAGAGGACAAATAAACCAAAAACAGGACAAAACAGGGATGGGTCAGTCTTCATACTTACACTAGCTGAGCAACGTTATCTGGAATCACTTTGCCCGTGTCATTTAACTTGTCTTTTACTTCTTGGTACATTTTATCTTGAATTTCAGGGTACATAGAGACGAAGTGGAGAGTCCAAACCAGCCCTAAAATTGAATAGATTTCAATTATATATATAATGTTGCCAAATTATCAAAATAATTCCAGGATAACGAGGGGTCGACTTCTTCATACACCATTATTCTGTTACGAAACTGCCATCTTTGCCCAAACACGCATCAATTTATGACCAAAATAATTTACAAGCACCTTTTCTCTCTCAATAAGAGAGAAACCTATGGGCTTGGAATTTGCCTTTGTTTTGAAAAAAAGGAACTGATATGTATATCGCAATAAGCATGTCAATGTAAGTCTTCAACCTAATGATTAAACGAAATTAACCAATCATTTAGAATTTCATGCAGTCGAAAAGATAATGGATACGCACAATTCCCAACAGTATGGAAGCCACCAATAACATATGTCATAGCGTCACACTGCATGACGTCATCCGGAATACTGTTTTCAATCATGACGTCAACCAGCATTTGTCGATTCTCGATGGTTGGATGTTTACGCCTGACTTGGATGACCGCCGCCAAAATGTCGTACATGTATTTTTTCGCTGTGAAGAGAATATATCAAAACAAGCTTCCTAATGAGCAGAAAGAGGGCAATCTTCAAAAGTACTCCTAACTTCTGAATTTAGACATTTTATGGCGTATGTCTAAAATTAATCTTGCCCCGGTGGTACTTTAGGGCTCAAATCTACACAAAGCTCCAAACTTATTTTAGATTAGATTCCAAATATGCAGGGTAGGAGGATATTTTAGGACATTTCTGATGAGTGTTCGGAAAAATGTAAGAATAATTTAATCTGACCTAAAGCCTGAGTGACTACAAACTTTTTCTCAATGGCTTTGGTAATAAATCTAAGAAGTAAATATATCAATCACAATTAATACACAATAAATTAAGAAAAAAACATTGAGTATGAGAAAAGTGCCAGTGCATGTTGATAACATATTTTACCATCGTTGAACTTTTTCTCACGATCACTCCCAGGATTTGGTTCATCTCCGCGTTGTCTTTTATCAAAATCGAACCAGCACTAAAACAAATATGAACATTTTATCATGTTGATATTCAAAAATTATATGTGCTTAAACTACCAAAACGGTTGGTGACATCTAAGAAATCGTACAAAGTCTAGCATTGGTTTGTTAATTTTTCAGCAGTTATACCAACAGCCATTAGCAATCGTGTTGGCACTGTTGCTTATATTGTTCGAACCGTCAGGCACACAAACAAGCTCATACAGGTTACCGTACAAAGATAAAGGAGCCAAATCGAACACTTACTGTATCATATGCTTTCCAGAACTTGGCGACCTGGTCTTCGTCTAGAATGTAATCTCCAAATGAACACTGGGTTATAGCTTTTATTGCGAGCAGAAACACCTCCTGGCGACAGGGAACGTGTTGACCACGTGGCAAACGTGACCATTTCTCAACCATTTCCTCGGCCAGCTTTGACGATAAAAACAAATTGAGGATATTAAAGGGTGAAGGTATCCAGGAGTAAAGGTTATAAGAAAATGCTTTACAAGCTCTTGGGATATAAATTTAAGATCCAATTTGTTTTTTTGTTTTTTTTTGATTCACTATTGGGTATACATCTCTTTTCTTTTGACTATATTAAAATTCCCTTCTATTTATTTCCTTTAGGAAGATAATAATAATAATAATAATGACTTGGCATTTGTATTGAATGAATGTATATCGCCGTTTGCTGGATTATTGAAAAAATGTAACTTAAGCAAAACTATATATTTAATTTTATTTTTGAGAATATCACTTAACTTAATGACTCTCCAAAATTTGATAATAATTACCCTTTGGAAAAATACTAATTACCCTTTGGAATACGGGTATGTACTCCATTACGTTTCTGTGACTGTAGCAGGGGTCGTATGTTTTCCTTTTCCATTTCCCCTCTTCCTTGTTTGTTACCTGAACAGATTTTCTGGTTACAAGGGGCACGAAGAGCTCAAACAGAACCGCTAAAAGCCAAAGGTTATGAATCAATAAGGCCAAGGATTTATTGCGCGTGCGTGGTGTATTTAATGTGTGAATCGCTTAAATCAAGCGTTATAATTCACGAAATAAAACAACGAAATGAAACCCTTGAAATAATCAGTATATTAACAAAGTCTAAAGAAGCAGAATAGCATTTACTCACGGGGCCTATCGAACATACGCGAAGTCTCTTTGAACAGTTGAGGAGAGGTGATGCTGACTACCATTTGTTCTCCAAACCAGAACTTTGCTATGGGTCCATATTGCTGATGTAGCCACAGTAGGAACTCATGAAGACTTCCATGTTTTTTTACCAGTTCTAGGTTCCCATGTCTGAAAAGAAAATACCAAAGCTTTATACAAACGACAACTTGTTTAATCTACTGTGATTGGTAGTCGAATCTACAGCCACATATAATATATCCAGAAGCGTTTAATTTGGAAAAAATTACTATCTTTGTTGAAGCGGGTATCAGACGTTGCTTCAACTTTAATCAACAAATAAGCAGTAATATAGTACTTAAGTGGGCTCGCAACAATTATTATTGCGTTTGATTTGATACGAGGTTAAGTATATTGATTCGGGGTTCGCATTCACAAACAGGCCGCATGAAGCAACAAACGGCAATTATCGTTCATGAGGCCTGTTATTGGATCCTTATAGACTATAGATAATGTTTCCAATAGGAAGTATTTGTTGTACAATCCTACAGGAATCCTAAAATCGTGTGGGAATGCAATAGGTCTCTTTCGTAAGGGAAGTGATCTGGGCCCATGCAGTT
Source organism: Lingula anatina (assembly GCF_001039355.2). Next base: position 24,650 of record NW_019775505.1, read on the forward strand.
TCGTCAACACCGGATAGTACTGTCCTAGGGATAACACTACTACTGCATAAAATTGTTATTAAATGTACCGAATAAAGCAATGTATCACAAACACTGCACACTTCTTTGACTCTGATATTGTTTTCCAGTGGTTGAAAATACATGCTGTCCTCAGGACAACAGTTCATAGGATAAGAATGTTATGCTGTGGATATAGTGTTATCCATAAGATAGCACTATCCAGTGTTGATGAAACTGGCCCCCCATGGAACATGTACGTACTTGATATCTTTGGTATTCAGTCCTGGAATATCGTTGCCGGAGTTGCTGCGGCCTAAGATCTGCAAATAAACACATATAAGACTTCGTGTCAGATGAAATTTCTACACCCCTTGTGATCAACCTTTTGTTGTCAATAATAAAGCAAGCTAGTGTCAAACTATTCGTAGGGACCACTCCCACAGATACTTGGATCGATCTATCTCCCTGGGGAGTCTCACTAAATTGCTTTCAACGTAACCGGCTTAAATGTTTGTCACCCTTAGTAATGCTGTTACTAGCTGATTCGGTAGGCATGACAGACATTTAAGCTTCTTGAGCTGACGGCAATTTAGCGTGAACCCCCAGGGAGTTAGGTCGATCCAGATGGATCGATATAAGCATGGGAGCCCAGTAATAGTGTCCTTATTATAATATCGGTGAATATAATCACTGATTATTGTTGCGGACTTCGAAAAATGGCAGCCACTAGCTGCTAAATACATTTCTATGTTTGCGGAGTTGGAAAGATGCCAGCACGTTCACCGCTCACGACCTGCAATGTTAACATTATAGATAGATAGATAGATAGATAGGCAGATAGATAATTTATTCCAACGTGAGCAGAAAGTACACAGTATTTTTACAAGCTAAGAATATACATGATAAATATACAATCAGTGTAACAAAAATAAATTGGTTGAATCAATATGACCTTAATATATGTTAATAAAATGATAACATAATGTTAGCATTAGGAAAATAAACTGGGACATAAAAGTATGCACCAGAAGGTGTACACCGTGCGATGTGCATTTATACCAGCATCAAGATATACAGACTCAACAACCTACATGTACATGTAGTGTATTAAAAATCCACTCCCAAATATCCGTATTCCATGGAATGCAAAGAAAAGTCTCCTAGTATTTTACATGAATACGATATGATTTTATGCTATATAGATAACCTTAAGTGTCAGTGTTTATGTTATTTTCATATTATTCTATTATTTTGCTTTCATAAATATCTTTGAATTTAGTACTATTGCTTATAATCATCAAATCCATGATTCTTTTACTTGCTTTATAGTTGATATCATGACATGACTTGGAAGTATTATACCACACATATATATTCCTTTCTATATTTACTGACTGCGCGACAATTGTTACAGCCATGGAATATAAATGAACGGCCTTGAATGTGCAGCTTCAAAAACATCCCTTACCTTCTTGTTAATCATCTGTAGTAGCACGAGTGTTACAGTGACTGCCAGTGCGACGCAGAGCAGTAGAAGATACATCTTTTTTTTCATTAAATTTTTTGTTTGACAGCGTGCTGGGTCACCTTGGCATATACCTGCAGTAGATTAAGGTGACACGTAATTGTCAGAAAACTAGGCCACGCCATAATGAAAGCCCTTAATTGGCCTTACATTTGAGTAAGAATCAATTAATCTAGACACATAAACTAATCCTGTGAAATAAGATAACAATTAATTTAACAAATAAAGAGCCACGTCGTGAATTAAGATAAAATGGTCAAATGTTATCTATTAAAGGACCATATGGATAAAGAAAAAAGACAACCATGGACGTGACTTCGGAGGGTTCTGTAAGTTTTTTTTCATAGAATCTCAATTTTACAAATTCTTGGCCGGGAAATATATTTTTCTAGAGAGAATCCAATCAGATTTGCGACTAATTACTGTCTTAAACAAAGTAGAAATTAAATAAATGGATACAAATATGAATAAATAAATGAAAAAAGCGAAACGTGCAAATAGAGTTGTAACAAATGTCTATTCAAAGATAAACATATGTTCTTGTTTAAGATGTTAAAAAAAGACACGGTGACAAATATGGATACCAAAAGTGATGCGAAATGCGTGTGAGTAAGCTATTTTTTATAGATGAAAAGAAATTTCAAAAAGATAAACGATTATATATAAGTAATCTCCGCTGTTAATTTGGTTTCCAAATATTTATGAACAGGTCAAATAAAGTGCGTTTGTCAAATTCACTACCCTGTGATTAACATGTGCAAAAGATTTTAATATTAAAACAATATTAACAATACACGCTGTCATCATTCACTTCACGTTTTCTACTCACGGTTCAAACGTCTGTCGCTGATCGCAAGGAGATGCTTACAGAGGCCTTGATGTACTTGAAAGTCACCTACAGATGATACGGGCAACAACGTAAAAGGTCTTAAACAACTGATAGCTATTAAACTACACCAGCACTAATAATCTGTCTATCGGCTGCAGAACAGTCGGTCGATTACATTATTTCTCAATACTTATCAATCTCTGGTAATTAGTGCCTCTCTCAATGTCCTGTCTTCATCCTACCATACCACAGGTTTAATATTTGCCAAATATCCGGGTCCTCTTTGGCCATGAAGTGGAATGTAGGTCATTGATATCTACTGGTAGGCCTAATGAATATCAGTCGGCACCGACCTGCAATGCGGGTCAGCCCTGCGAACTTCTTGAGTTGTTACACTGCACTTTAATTCTGCGCGGCTTAAAGGCTTTATGCGAGTGAGGTAAAATAAATGAGGTCTTCATAATTGTGATGGAATAAACGACAAAAGATTGTAAATGGAAGGGTTTATTTCCACGAAAATAGCTATTTTAATGAAAAATGATTCACTTACGTACTGTGAGTAGGAAATTTGCGCCATTCTAGACTTATATTCAGATACCGGTCCGTTACATCTGCATGAACAAAGGTTAATAAAACACTTGAAAAAAGTCGCTATCATACACGGAGTTAAGTAAATGGCAATCAATTTGAAATAATTACCAAGGGATAATATTATAATGCACTTTTTCTGAATTTTTTTAAAACAAAAACGGCGTGCGTCGACACAGCAGAATGAAAGTCGCTATCACTGCAGATACTATGCAACAGCTTATTGACACGTTTTCTTTCTCTTACCTACTTGTAGTTTTATACTCAGAGGAAAATATCTCCAGCATGTGCTGTCTGCAGCATACCTTGAAAACTTCGAATGTCACAGAGAAAGAAAAATAATCGGGGTTTTACCAACTGGATGCAGTAAAAGAAAATACTAGAAAGTGGGTCACGGTCTTGACAGTGGGGGTTTTAAAGGCCTAAATGCCTGATAACATGGCAAGTTAGCTTTTTTACTCGTTTCGTACATGTGCAATACTTCACTTAATATCAATTCATTGAAATTAGCACTTTTATGGCACAGACATTTTGTTACTTTATTCAGCAACAAAAACCCTTCTACACATAGAGTTGCCAAGCGTCAATTGTCAATGAAATGAAATAAGATGAACAGATAAATAAATTTAAACAAATAAAGCTGTCATACGTTGATCATAAATATTCCAAATAATACATGTATGATACTTATTTAACATATATTCTAACATATATTCAAACAAAATTTTATTATATATTACATGACCACAGCTTAAGAACGCTTTGATATGATATCTCTTATAGGTAGTTTTTAGGTCTAATGATTCTATAATGGTATATAGTAACTCTTTCAATTTTTCTGCATATTAAATTGAAGATTGCACAAAGGTGGCAGAAATAAAAGGGGATTGTCAAAGAAATCGAAATATATATATAAACTATGTAACCAAAATTGGTATGGAGCCTTATGCAATGCTTTAGATTTTGACATACAAAGTCCGCTCCATTGCCAAAAGTTCAATCCAATAAATCCAATACCTTACAGCAAGGTATCGTGTCAGTTTGACAAATTAAGTCAGTTATGAGTTCAGATTTTGACATATTTTATATCTATACGGAGCTCATCGATATGTCTGTTCTCGCTTAATTCCATCATGTTAGTTAAAACTTGTCTTCGACCTAATTCAAAATAAACGAGTTTATTTCAAAATAAAAAAAAAAATAATTTCTACATCACTTTAAATGCTTTTATATTTTTGCAATAGAAAATACCGATTTCTTAAAGAAAACCGCGCCCTTGATCGATTGACCGTTGACCTAAGCACTGCAGAATGCAATTTACTATAATAAACTATAATATGCAAGATATTATATAGACAAACTGTCTTTCTTTAATCTTCTTATAACTTAGTATTTACTGGTACGTGAAACAGCTGCTACTTGTATTACCGTTACTGTCTTTGTTACCTTCGAATGCCACATAGATGATGTAGGCCGTTACATACATATGTTCTGAGCATTATAACATTCAGGGTGCATGAAAAGAAAACATGCAGGTCACAAATAATGCATCACAACTAGATAGTTTCCTCCGTTTATTTTTCAGTGCTAATTTAACATACCTGTATGTTACCTCTATCAAAAAAAAAAAAAAAAAAAAAAAAAAAAAATATATATATATATATATATATATATATATATATATATATATATATATATATATATATATATATATATATATATCTGTTAGGAATACATCATTTACAATGTTGGCTTCATAGAGAGGAACAATAAACTGTTTACATATTGGATTGAACAGTCTTTAACTCATGTCATTTAACGTATTTAAAGTAAAAATGTATCAAAATAAATGGAAAACGAAAAAAACTGTTGATTTTAAAGAGCTTTTTCAATTTCGCCAACCTTGAAGGAAAGTACACAAATAAAATAAATGCATCCTTCGTAAGACAGGCTGTAGGCAAAAAGTGGCAAGCGTTATATGATAGACGTAAGGTTCCAATTATATTTTCTTTGTTATTACAATACAGTGCGATTATATATAATAGCCAAAAAGAGAAACGCACTTTTTTATCGCACAGCGGCTTATTTTTGTTCAATAAACTATGATTTATATTTGTATTACTGAAAGTATATCAGATGTCTTATTCCAAGACAAATGACAAACGTCTTTCCGTCAAGATGTCAAACGAACACTCTTAAATAATAAAGACAACAAAATCCAACGATTTATATAAAAACATGACAAATTCTACAGCAACACGAAAATTATCGGTAAACAACACATCATAATCACTTATTAATAATTCATGAAAACTAAATATAATACAAAAAATTAAAATTAGTGCAAAAGGTGAAAAAGATACGGAAAGAGAAAGGATGTAAAAGAGAAACAATGTAAACCACTTAAAAATAAGAGAGAAACCTAACACCAATTAAAGGACAGAAATAAACCTCATGCCTACCTGAAAGTATAAAAGATGTCTTGTTCCAAGACAAAATGGCAAACCTTTTTCAGACAACGTGTCAAACGAACAACTAATCTTCCGAGAGAGACCTCGGATAAAAGAACACGAAAGTACACGAATGAGCCTGAACACGAACGCAATTAATATTTTATTCCTACAGCATTTCGCCTGTGGCATCTATATCTATGGTTTTAATGTACTATTTCAAACAATAGTGTTGCATTAATCCCCACATGCTTAAAAGGATAATAACTCTTCGTTTCGGCCAAAAAATGAATTTTCCTGGAGTAAACAACAATTTTCCCATACTTACCAATGGTTAATGAATCCATTTTTACATTCAAAGTTAGTCCCTGGTTTTTTTCTAAAAAGTTTGTTTTTTTGTTAAAATATCTTAAGAGATTTAACAGAGTATAGCCATCAATGGAGGTCACGTGATCTAAAGACAAGCTCAGATATCAGAAAAAATAGCTATTACTGCCGTTTTTATGGTAAAACAGAATATATTATATTTCTACGAGTTATTCACAATGTTTTTATTGTGAAATATAGATCTCATACGAAGAGTTATTATCCCTTTAAAAATGGTGTCTGCTGATGATCCCAGTTAGATTATTTTCAGTTTAAGCCGGTGCGTGTCTAAATAAAGTTTTGATGTCCAATTCACAGTAAAAATAATCTACTCTTCTTTATTCTCATCAAATCTCGAAGTAAGCGTTAGCCAGACTTCGTCTTCGGGGGTAGTTATTATACCATACATGGCCTTCACCCCAAAACAATCAACATGATGAACCTGCAAAAGAGACAAAACTGTCGAAAAAGGTTGAATGACCACTCGGAATGATTCTGACATTTGTATGGATGAAGGAATATATTAAAATTTTGCGAATTATGTGATTATACCATGCTCGATGCCTACTAGTAGAAACCTGACCCCAGTTTCGTTTTGCACAACCATACTGGACTTATACGTACCGTGTTTTACCTTTCTTTTTGTGATTATTGCTTCTGTTGTATTTCCTTGTTACTATGATGAGGTATTCAGCAGACTCACCTGGAATTTCAGCAAAATGTTGGCAAGCACCGTGGCCACCTGAGCGTAAGCGAAACGGTATCCAGGGCACTTCCGATTGCCGGCAAAACCAAACGGTTGAAAGGAATAGGGGTGACGTTCAGCCACTTTCTCTGGGCTGAAGCGATCTGGGTCAAACCTAAAAATTGGTGTTAAATTTAAAAAAAGAATTTTACCATTATTATTATTATTATTCTTATAACCCATTGCCGTGGACTTAACAATGTCTGCTCCTTAGTTAAAAAATGAACGCATATCATAATTGCACTCACTTATCGGGGTTTGGCCAGATTGATGGGTCACTGTATCCAACGCCCAAAGCCTGGATAATGGGTGTCTAGAAAACAAATTTACCTTAAAAAGCATAATCTCGAGTTAGTTATAATGTTTGCCCATGCAAACAAGAACAAGAGCGGCAGCTAGTAATCCCCATTAATGAACATGTAGCACTTTTTTAATGTTGTCAATCATTTTTGGTAAATTGGGTTGTTTTCTCCATTCTAAACAAATAAGTGTAAAATGACTAACGGTGGCTATACTTTCAGTACGGAATTGGTGCAACGAAGAATCAGCTATGTATTTTGTTATTTTGTCTGCTTAATTAAGTAATTACAGTCAAAGAACTGATGTCAAAGTGACACTCAAGATATTATAAAAAAAGTTTTTTTAAACACGATTTGAGTCCTTGGTTTCTTTTTTCGGAGAGATAATTATGAAAAAGAACCTGATTGAAAAAATATTCACTGCATGGCATCAGAATGGAATATCCCTGAAATAGGACGTCATTCTACTTACCCCATGCGGTATGACGTAACCTCCCAGTGTGACGTCATTTTCATCGTCGTAACGGGATGCGTATGGTGCAATCAGTCCCATGCGCAGCGTTTCTTCCATTACCTGGCGGGTGTAGCTACAATAAAAACCAATAAAAATCAATTCATACATGCAAATACATTATACAGGGGTATATACACAAATAACAATGTCGAAAAAAGTATGTGATCGTACATGATGTAAAAATAGTGTTTTTTTCGAAAGCTTTCATTAAATTTTTAATAAGTTTAGGGCACGAAAACAGGACAGAAATAGGAATGGCCGGGTCAGTCTTCATACTTACACTAGCTGAGCAACGTTAGATGGAATTACTTTGCCTGTGTCAAATAACACTTTTTTCACTTCTTGGTACATTCTATCCTGAACCTCAGGGTACATAGAGACGAAGTGGAGAGCAAAAACCAACCCTGAATATATATATGCCAAATTATCAAATGAATTTCAGGAAAACAGTGGGTAGAATTATTAATAATTGATTTTTCTGTCACGGAATTGCCTTGTTTGACTAAACACACACCAATGGCAAAATAATAAACCAGGTTCTTTGCACAATCAATATAGAGAAGCCAAGGGGTATTAAATATTAAAATATACATATCGCAATTGGCATATCGACATAGGATTTAAGCCTAAACATAAAATGAAATTAATCAATCGTTTGGATTTTCATGCAGACTAAAAGACAGATATACGCACAATTCCCTATAGTATGGAATCCACCAATAATATACGTCATAGCGTCACCCTGCATGACGTCATCAGGAATATTGTTTTCAATCATGACGTCAACCAGCATTTGTCGTTTCTCAATGGTTGGATGTTTACGTCTGAATTCGATGGCCGCCGCTATAATGTCGTACATGAACTTTTTAGCTGTGAAGAAAATATCATAATAAGTTTCCTACTGAGCAGAAGGTGGGTATAATCTTCAAAAGTACTCCTAACTTCTGAATTTAGAAATTTTATGGTGTATGTCTGAAATTAATTTTATGGTGTATGTCTAAAATTAATCTTGCCCAGGCGGTACTTAATCATGGCTCAAATCTACAGAAAGCTCCACGTTTACTTTGGATTTGACCTAAAGATTGAGTGACTGACATCTTTTTACCGTGGCCAATGGCTTTTGTAATAAATCTAAATAGTGAATAAATCAACCACAATGAATACACAATCAATTAATAAAAAATGATTATGACAAAATCGACAGTGCAAGTTGATAACATATTTTTTACCATCGTTAAATTTTTTCTCACGCTCACTCCCAGGATTTGGTTCATCTCCGCGTAGTCTTTTATCAAAATCGAGCCAGCACTAAAACAAATATGAAAATTTTATCATGTTGATATATAAAAACTATATGTGCTAATACTCCCAAAACGGATCGTGGCGTCTTAGAAATCGTACAAAGTCTAGCATTGGTTTCTTAATTTTTTTAGCAGTTATACCAACAGTAGTCGCCAATAGCAATCGTCTTGCTTCACTGTAAACGGTTCGAAACGATCAGGTACACTAACAAGCGCAGGTTATCGTACAAAAATAAAGGAGCCAAATCAATTACTTACTGTTTCAAATGCTTCCCAGAACTTGACGACCTGTTCTCCCTCTTGGATGTAATCTCCAAAAGAACACTGAGTTATAGCTTTTAATGCGAGCAAAAGCACCTCCTGGCGGCAGGGAACGTGTTGACCTCGTGGCAAACGTGACCATTCCTCAACCATTTCCTCGGCCAGCTTTGACGATAAAATAGATTGAGAATATTGGAGGGTGAAGATAGGGATAATTAAGGAGAAATCGTTATAAGAAAGGGCTTTACAAGCTCTTGGAATGTAAATTAAAGATCCAATTTGATTCTTAGAATCACTGTTGGGCAAACATCTCTTTTCTTTTGACTATATTAAAATCCCCTTCTATTTATTTCCTTTACGAAGATAATAATAATAATAATAATAATAATAATAATAATAATTTTGTATTTGTATTGAATGAATGAATATCACCGTTTGGTGGAATATTAAAAATATTTGCCTCAAGCAAAACTGTATATTTAATTTCATTTTTGCGAATATCACTGAACTCAATGACTCTTCAAAGAATTGAAAATTTTTTATTACCCTTTGAAATACAGGCATGTACTCCATTACGTATCTGTGACTGTAGCAGGGGTCGTATGTTTTCCTTTTCCATTTCCCCTCTTCCTTGTTAGTTACCTGAATAGATTTTCTGGTTATAAGGGGTACCAAAAACTCATACAGAACCGCTAAAAAAGACAGAGGTAATGAATCATTAAGGTCAAAGATTTATTGCGCGTGTGTATATACACACGTGACATTTAATATGGAATATTTCAGTTTCGAAGGTATACCTATGTGAAAATGCGTTCCTTTTTTCACAAACTCCGATCTCATATAAGAGTAGTCAGGTGTGCTGCTACCAATTAACTGAATACCACGTTTGTTGGGCTGCTGCATTATGAAATATGCAGTGATTTAATTGGGTAGTGCTCCTTTGGGCAGGTCAAAGCTTGGCTTTGGCAAAGCATGGTTCTGTCAAAAAAGTATCCATATGTCGGCAACTACCGCTTAGAAGAATTTGAAATTTTGCATGCAAGTGGTCGGGTTTGCAGTATGTAAAATGAACTTTGTAGTGCTTTACAAATTTGTTTATCTGTGTCAGAATGGCGCGAAAATGAGAGACATTGCAAGACAGATAATTGCGCCAAACGAAACGGTCCGCACAGTTTTATAGAGTAATGTCCAGACTGATGTACCTACACAGAGGCCACACCCAATGTATTGAAATCATACTACTACCAGGGTACAGGACCGACTGTCTTTCGGGGTATCCTGCTGCAACAACACGAAAATCACCCAGACGACCTTCGAGGAACCCACTGTAAAACATCGTTGTATGTTTCTCTAATGAATTGGGGACCTTGACTATTTCTGGGTTGAACAATGAAATCTCGTGGCTTTCTTAATTGAGGTCAGACTTCACCTGCACCACTCAACAGTCAAAACAGAGTTTACAGACATCCAGAAGAGACCAACGACGAAGCGTGTGCCGCGTCTAAAGTGATTAAGGTCATGAACAGCGTCAGTATTTGGAGTGGATACCACATTGGTGCCAAAACACCAATGGTAGTCATTGACGAAAACCTTAACCAGATCAAATAAAGGAATAATCTGGGAACCACTTGGCTATCATTTGATAGGAACAACTTAAGAACAATTTTAGGTTGCACGGTGAGATTGCCGGTTCACACAGAGCACTTTTAATAGCAGATTACTTACAGAACCAAGGGGATGAACAGCTACCTTGGTTATCAAAATCGCCATATTTGATCCACATAGACAATATGTGGGTAGGCAATTACTCGCCGAATCAATGGCCTACATGTCCTACAACAAAACTGGACCACATTGGACAGATTTTGACCGATGCCTGGAATGTTATTCCAGATTGAACTTTAAAAACCTATCCCAAGGAATGCCTTGCCACTTGAGAGCGCTGGTAGCGGCCAGAAGAGGCCAGGCGTAACAGCGACCGTTATTGTGATTAAACACTGACATGAAGGTCCTTTGTGGAGCGTGTAACTCTTTTACAGACGATAATTTGGAAAATATGGTGGTCCAAAATATCTCTTTTAATGGTTGTCGTATGACATAGAATAGGCAATGTGTTTTTGTTTGCTTCTCTGCCGAATTCCATTAACGAACGGATGCCACAAAAGTTATTTAAACATCCTTATTTTCATTTATCAGTCAGCAAAATAGGAAAAACTGATGAAAAATGATTTGGAAAAAAATATTCCATATTAAATGTCCAGTCTGTGATTTGTGAATCGCCCAAACCAACCCTTATTACTCAAGAAACATTTAAACAACAAAACAAACAAACAAAAAATTGAAATAATCACTATGTTTCCAGTCTGAAAATGAAAGCAGAATGTATTTACTCACGGGGTCTGTCGAACATATGCGAAGTCTCTTTGAACAGTTGAGGAGAGGCGATGCTGACCACCATTTGTTCTCCAAACCAGAACTTTGCTATGGGTCCATACTGCTGGTGTAGCCACAAAAGGAACTCGTGTAGGTTGCCATGTTTTTTAACCAGATCTAGGTTCCCATGTCTGAAAAGAAAATACCAAAGCTTTATTAAAACGACAACTTCTTTAATCTCCTGTGATTGGTAGTCGAATCTGGCGCGTTAATTCAGAAAAGATAACTATCTGTGTTGAAGCGGGTATCAGACGTTGCTTTGACTTTAATAAAAAAATTATCGGCAGTAAACAACTTAAGTGGGCTCGCAACAATTATTATTACGTTTGATTTGAAACGAGGTTAAGTATGTTGATTCGGAGTTCGCATTCACAAACGCGCGAAGCAACAAAAGGCAATTATCGCTCATGAGGCCTGTTAATGGGTCCTTATAGACTTCCTAAAGAAATCCCATAGGAAATGTTTCCAATAGGAAGTATTTTCTGTACAATCCTACAGGATTCTTCAAATCGTGTGGGAATCCAATAGGGCTCTTTCGTAAGGGGAATAGTCTAGAACCATGCAGTTTCGTCAATACGGGATAGTACTATCCTAGGGATAACACTACCATTACATAAAATTGTTATCATAAGAACCGAATAGAACAGTGCTTCACAAACGCTGCACGCTTCTTTGAGACCATTCCCACAGATATTTGGATCGATCTATCTCCCTGGGGAGTCTCACTAAATTGCTATCAAACTAACCGGCTTAAACGTCTGTCACGCCTAGTGAAGCTGTTAAGGAGTAATTATCTTTACCCCTAGCTGATTCGGTAGGCGTGACAGACATTTAAGCTACTTGAGCTGATGGCAATTTAGCGTGAACCCCAGGGAGTTAGGTCGATCCAGACTGATCGATATAAGTATGGGAACCCAGTCTTTGACTCTAATGGTGCCTGCTGTCCTCAGGATATCAGTCCATAGGATAACAATGTTATGCTGTGGATCGACGAGTGTTACCCATAGGATAGCGCCATCCAGTGTTGATGAAAATGGGCCTGGTACGTGTACTTACTTGATATCTTTGGTATTCAGTCCTGGAATGTCGTTGCCGGAGTTGCTGCGGCCTAAGATCTGCAAATAAACAACTTTAAGCTTGTGTATTGTGAGGAGTCTGACCGAAAAGTGCTCTCTGCAACCGGTCCACCCCCTCCACCCACCAAGCTGTACGTCACCCGTACAACCATTCTCTTTTTTGGTCAAAATCATACAGGGGTGAGACGCCTCTTTCCACACCACGCTAAAGTGAGACGCCTCTCAACACGCAAGCTAAAAGTAGTACACTGTACACGGCTACGAACAGTAAATTTATCAGATAAAATATATATAAATGATACATCTATTTATTCCGCCACATAGACGCAAAAGAAACATATCCAAGGAAATCACGACATTCTTTTTCAATCTCGAGCGTCCCGCAAACGATCTCAAAGCTTTTAACTAGGGGCGCTGTCAAAACACACGTCCCCAGGGGCCCAGCCTTGGATCGTGTTATTTTGATAAGAGGTAGTTTAACCAAGGCATGAGCAGACCACCCCCAAACACAACAACTACCTCGACTATTGAGCAATCAACACGTCGTTGTCTGATCTCCCTAGCTCACAACAGTGACACGCAGGTGACTTTTCTCACCACCTTACTGTGCCGCTATATTATCGCCAAGCAACACAACCACAAAAGCGAGATACCTTTGTGGATTTACTAAATCGTCACAAGCGAGACAATTGTGAACGTACTCTCTCACTGTGATCTGCCTAGCAGATACACACATACAAAGGCGAGACACCTTTGTCAGGACGAGACGTCCTCGCACATCAGTACATTTAAAATCTACACAAGCAGACACAAACTCACAAAGGCGAGACACCTTTGATGGGAATTTGGTTTTTTCCCTTGTGAAAACCACTATTCTGAATACAGCACTGACTACCCCCCTCACACCCCGTATCACTCGGACTCTGCATCTGATGAAGGTCACTTGTTGACCGAAAAACGCTTTTTGCAACCAGTCCACCCCCTCCCCCCACCAGGCTGTATGTCATCCGTACAACCATATTCTTTTTTGGTCAAAATCATACAGAGGTGAGACGCCTCTTTCCACACCACGCTGAGGTGAGACGCCTCTCAACATGCAAGCTAAAGCTGTTACGATCAGTTATTTTATCATATATTAAAAAAAAAAAAAAAAAAAAAAAAAAACTGATGCATCTAATCATTCCGTCATACAGACGTGAAAGAAACATATCCAAGGAAATCACAGCATTCTTTTTCAATCTCGAGCGTCCCGCAAACAATCTCAAAGCTTTTAACTATATTTCTATGTTTGAAAGATGCCAGCACGTTCACGGCTCACGACCTGCAATGTTACATTATGTGTGAGATAATACACTGTTACCCGAGCGATATATGCCGTAACACCTCGAGTGTAAGCGAGAGGGGTTCATGGCATATATCGTGAGAGAGTGACAGTGTATTATTTGACATACATACCAAGAACAAATATATTGTCATTTCACCCTGAAACCGAATAAAGTGACGCTCTAGAGAGGTCACCTCCCAAATTCTTATGCAATGTCTGACCAATTTGATCAGTTTTTGCCAAATACTTGTCATGGACGTTCAACTGGCTTGAAAAATATTTAATCAACCGTCGACACTGACCATGCGCGTCTCAGCTGAGCCTCACCTAGCTGGGACTGCTGCGGAAAAAAGGTCCCAAGGCAAAACCTCTACTTTTTAGTGCCATTTCTGACAAAAAAAGGAGCGTCGGACCAGTATATAGTCAAACCAATTTTTCACAAGTGCGAAGGAGAAAGAAATTTACTCTTTGGTGATATTTCTGACAAGGAGGCAGTTTTGGAATATAGTCCAATTCAGACGGATATTGACCGGATATTGAAGTTCACGAGAGTAATAATTCTAGTTAGGATTCCCCATAGAAGAATACTATTGTTTTTGCTGTTCTTCTTATTATTATTAGGATTCCCCATAGGGGAATACTATTGTTTTTGCTGTTGTTCTTCTTCTTCTTCTTTTTCTTCTTCTTTTTCGTCAAAAAATTTCTTTCTAAAATTCTGAAAAAATTCATACTGATAGCCTATGAAAAATTATTCCGGTCCACCCATTTTTTTACTTTGACCTAATTTTCAAGGTCAAAGAGCCTTTTAAACTGAAAATTTGGCAAATTTCAAAATGCATATCTCCTAGAATTTTCAACATTTTGACAAATCCTTTCATAGGTGAGATCACACAATGATTTTATATCATGTGACCCAATTTTAGGGAAAGTAGGTCAGGTCAAGGTCAACTTATGCACGATATGCTCTAAGTAGTTGACACTCGGCAGGGGGTAAACCAGATGTGACAGAGCCACAAGGATGATGTAAAAAGTTGCCCTAGATATCTATCCAGTGCACTCGCTAATAATTTTGACAATTGACTGATTTGTTTTTTTAATATAGATTTTTAAAAATTAATATTTTCACCGAAATAGTGACTTAATTTCACCATGAAATCCTGATTTTTTTGTGATAACATGCTATAGTAAACTACCCAAACATATACCCAACACCCCCAAATCAAATGTCAAATTTGACCTTGACCCTCATTTTCAAGGTCATTCGGCTATTTCATGGAGAAATATTGAAGTGGGCTAAAAGTGACGTTTTGTTGAAACCCACCCCCAATTCGCACATGCCCTTTCAGAATATGGGGTCAAATTTAACCCATGACCTTCACATGACCTTGTAAGAGCATTTCCACACCGATTTTGCAGGGGAATCCTCCGCCACTGGCTTAAGCCAGTTGCAGTCTAGTTATTATTATTTTTTTCTTTCTAAAATTCTAAAAAATGTCAAATTTGACCTTGACCTTCAATTTCAAGGTCATTTGGACATTTTTCTTTCCACACGTTTTTTTTTTCGCAAAAAATTGAAATAATTATCAAAATGGTCAGAATATGCTATACACCCAGTAACAGTGACCTTGACCCACTTTTTAAGGTCACAGGGGCATTTAAAGACGAAATTTGTAAAATTTGAAATTGCAATTATGCCTAAGCTATGTGGATGAAGACCTTTTGGCCAATAATACGAATGTGAATCCCCAAATACTGACCTACTTTCATGCAAGTAGGTCAAGGTCAAGGTCGCTAATAGCCAATTTATTCCAACGTGAACAGAAAGTACAAGGTGTTTTTACAAGCTCAGAATATACATGATAAATATACAATTAGTGTAACAAAAATAATTTGGTTGAATCAATATGATCTTAATATAGATGTATGTTAATAAAACGATAACATTATGTTAGCATTAGGAAAATAAACCGGGAAATAGAAGTATGCACCAGAAAGTGTACACCGTGCGATTTGCATTTATACTAACATCAAGATATACAGACTCAGCAACCTATATGTAGTGTATTTAAAATTCTTCTTCCATGGAATGCAAATAAAAGTCACCGTGTATTTTGCATGCATACGAAGTGATTTTATGCTATATACATAACCTATAATGTCCGTGCTTATGTTATTTTCGTATTATTCTATTATTTTGCTTTTATAAGTATGTTCAGTTTTTTTTTTTTTTTTTTT
>NW_019775505.1:40607-74268 GCF_001039355.2 Lingula anatina
TTTTTTTTTTTTTTTTTTTTTGCTTTTAATCATCTTATCCATGATACTTTTACTTGCTATATAGTTGCTATTACATAACATGGCTTGGAAGTGTACCACGCGTATATATTCCTGTCTACATTTACTGACTGCATGACAATTGTTACAGCCATGGAATATAAATGATTGATCTTAAATTTTTGTGCAGCTTTAAAAACACACCTTACCTTCGTTTTAATCATTGGTAGGAGCACGAGTAATACGAAGACAGCAAGCACGACAGACAGCAGTAGTAAGTACATCTTCACTATTTTTAAACTTTTGTTTGGCAGCGTGCTGAGTCACCTTGGAATACACCTGCAATGTGGTAAGGTACGTGACATACATGTAATAGTCGTACAATGTAAACTAAGCCACGAAAGTCATGAGCATAAAATTTTTAGTAAGAGCCAGTTAATCTAGACACATAAACTAATCCTGTGAAATATGATAACAATTAACTTAACAAATATAGAGCCACATCGTGAATCAAGATAAAATGGTCAAATGTTCACTATTAAAGAACAAAATGTACAAAGAAAAAAGAACCATGGGCGTTGCTTCGGAAGCCTGTATCGTAAGGTTTTTTCATAGAATCTCAATTAACAAATTCTTGGCAGGGAAATATATCTTTCTAGCGAGAATCCAATCAGATTTGCAACTAATTACTGTCTTAAACAAAGAAGATATTAAATAAATGAAAATAAATATGAATAAATAAATGAATAAAGCGAAACGTGCAAATAGAGTTGTAACAAATGTATCTTCAAAGATAAACATATGTACTTGTTTAAGATGTTAAAATAGACACGGTGACAAATTTGGATACCAAAAGTGGTGCAAAACGCGTGTGAGTAATCTAATTTTTAGATAAAAAAAATCAAAAAGAAAAACGATTATACATAAGTAATCTCCACTGTTAATTTGGTTTCCAAATATTTATGAACAAGTCAAATAAAGTGCGTTTTGTCTAATGCACTACCCTGTGCAGGATATTAAAAAATATAAACAACACACGCTGTCATCATTCACTTCACTTTTTCTACTCACGGTTAAAACGTCTGTCGCTGAGTGCCTTGATGTACTTGAAAGTCACCGACAGATGATACGTGCAACAACGTAAAAGGTCTTAAACAACTGATAGCTATTAAACTGCAGGACAGTCGGTCGATTACATAATTTCTCATTGCTAATTAATCTCTGGCAATTAAGTGCGATTCTCTGTGTACTGTCTTCATTGTACCATACCACAGGTTTGACATTTGCCAAATATCCGGGCCCTTTTTAGCCATGAAGTGGAATGTAGGTCATTAATATCTACTGGTAGATCAGTCGGCACAGACCTGCAATTCAGGTCAGACCTGTGAACTTCTTTAGTTGTTACACTGCATTTATAGACCGTTATCTGAAACCTGAGAGATGTTGTTTAGCTCCCACATCAGGTGGCTAGAAGGTCGATTCATAACTAATATAATGGAGTATTTTGCCACCGGAATCCGCGGAGTTCCTTCCACGAAAACTGCACAAGAAAACAGTGTTCAGTTTCAAACACTCGCACTAAGTAAAACATGGCGGTGCTTAGGACGCATTGTTGAATCATAGGACGCAATGGCATGAAGCAAGCTGACCTAATTCCACCCATTGCATAATCTGGGTCACTAGTCTCACGTTTTCCTACGATAGTAAGTCCAACGTTCATCGCATAAAAATCACCGATGGGATGACAGTGGACGTTCTATTTAAAATGATTCTTTTAGGAGCATGTGCTTATAAATGATTTAATATATATAATAAGATAAAACAGACGCTTTGTTGAAAAGATTTTATTATAAAATAAAAATATGGGAAAGGGACTAAAACAATGGGGCAATAATTCTATGTATACTGAAGCTTTATTCTAATATTTTCATCCTAAATTCATTCCAGTTAAATAAGTAAACCACATAAAAGATTCAATTAGGACGAACATATGTGTATTTGGGAGTTTATCTTTATGTTACATGTTCATATACAGAAAAGAGAATATATTACAAGTACTGCATGGGAGTTCCATTCATATTTAAATCTCATTGTAAAAAGTCACAGCAAAATGCCTTATTCTAAGCATTATACATGTTGATGTTGATTTTTATAAGTGTTTTAAATTCAGGACTGTCTCTTGTAATCGCAAAGACTTTCTTTTTCGTCAACGACTGTCGCCCTTGGCTTGGCAGTGACACATTTAGCTGCTCTCTTTGAATCATTATGCTTTTAGAATTGTGGGTAGTTCCAGCCCCAGTGAGAGTTTCTTCCTTAAAGTCAATATTGTCCCAGAATTGTAACAGAATTGTGGGAAATCCTCTGATGAAACCTGCTGGTATATCATTGGAGGATAGCAACTGAAGTCAGGCAATACTGGCCTCTAGGCCTACAGTGGTTAAATATATGATGCTGCTATTTTTCAATAATGTGAGCAGTTACATGTAGGAAGACCCAGTCAAGTGTCTTGTTGTCAGAGATAGAGCCAGTTACTTCTGGGTACTTTTCCTCCTATTAAATGCTAAATATACAATATCTTGACAGATTGACAGCAGCTTGGTGTGAGTTTCCTCTGGCAAAGAGAGATTATCAAAAGCGGAAATGGCCAAAGAAAGAAGATAATACAGCTCATTTGCGACAACTTCTTTGGCTGCTGCATTGGTAAATTCACTGGAACAATATGTTGATAACCTAATAGTAAAAGACTTGATAACACTTAATAAATAATACAAAGCTTCATGATCTCACTCACTCCTCTTTCACAAACAAACACTCAGTCATTTGCAATATATATATATATATATATATATATATATATATATATATATATATATATATATATATATTGAATTTTTGTGCATGATTCACCTGAGCCATGAAATTTTTAGGGAATCAATATAGTTTCTAATATCGGGGACTTTTATACCTCCATTTGAGCACGATTGTGTCATTATATCTCGTTTTACTCTTTCAATTTTTCCATTCCATAAGAAATTAAAGCACATTTTTTGTATTTTGTCTACATATTTATTTGGTATTGGTAATGTGGAAAATAAATGAGTCATTTTTGGAAGGATCAGTGATTTAACATTTCTCCCCAAAACTGTTAGCGATAATTCTTTCCATATCTTCTTACACAATTCCTTCTAGCTCTTTTGTTTGTTTGTTTTTTTTTGTCTCTATATCATGAAGCTTTTCTTTCAAGTTTTCATTTTCAAGCAAAAACGAGTCAACCTTAATTCTGCTGTCTTGGTCAAGTTGCCTTTGAGCAAAAGAACAGAAATGAAAAATATTTGCCTCAATATTGTACCGCCTTTAGATTAAAAATCCATTGGCATATAGTAACAATTATAATTCAAAATACTTTTTGTACAACATTTCTTTAACTACTCCATAAAATATTTAGAAAGCCAATATAATATACCTGGTTTAAAAATCTAAACTGAATTGTCACTCACATGAGATTTTCACATTAAAATGTTTTCAATGTGAAATATTAGAATTCAATTTTGATTTGTGCTATCACAATGAAAATATATTTTCTAAAAATCCATCAAATCTCACAAAGTCACCAAAATAAATAAGCATCATGTAATATTATCATGACCATAAATAATACATATGCAGGGATTACGGTTTCATTTTACTTTATGTTGTATATACCTTCAGTTACAGTACATCAGCTTCCTTCAGCTTATCTCTCTCTCTCTATGATTTTCACTGTTATCCACTTGTCCTTTTTCTTGCATATAACACACATATCAGGCAAATGATGTCTCGAACCAGTAAAAGCTGGAGATGAAGAGCGTATTTTTTTTCTTTTTAGTAAGAGGTTTTGTTGCTTCCTCCTCTATGCAAAGTTTCTCCACATTTGTTCATGTTTCTACCTGACTGTAAAATTTAATCTGTTTCTAGTACAGGGATTTTTGTGTCACATATTCACACACACAAACACGCGTATTACGTATAATATTCTAAAAATCATTATCGCACCTAGTAGTTAGGAAGCCTTATATATATATATATATGAGTAAAAACCTTACCCTCTCTTTCTGTCTTTTCGCTTGCTGGACATGTATTTATCTGTATAATATTCGTAGTAAAACGTGAGACTAGTGACCCATGATAAGGAATAAATAAATAAACTGATATAATTACTACATGATTTTTGATAAATATATGCATCATCAAAGGATGCGCCACAGGATATTATGATTATTTCTGGTTACTATGCATTATTTAGGTTAGTATAAAAAGAACAACATTAGGATAGTATCATCCCTATCAAATTATATAGATAGACGGTTCTTACATAAAATCAAATCCATATCGATTGACATTAAATCTTTTATGATCTACACATTGCGGGTTGTATGACGATGGAGTAAATTAACAATCTATGACAAGGAAATAGAACAATATGAATAAACTAAATGTACTTGTGTTGAGATAAAGTCAATTTTGAAATGAAAAAGAAGGCTGCTTCCCAGATTTGTACTCCAGTACTCTTGTACTTAACATAATACATTTTAATAACGTCACTCTGACAAATGTCGGTTGAAGTTTTATTTTAAATAAATTTCATTCCATCTATTTAACTGAATTATTGGAGGTTCTCTCAGTCAGTGTTATCCAGGCTTCGTCTACAGGGGTTGTAACTAGTCCATACTTGGCCTTGACCTTCTGACCTTTGACCTCATGAACCTACAAACGCGACAAAACAGATGAGTTGAATAAATTACAAATATATATAAATACATGTATATCATATATGTGTGGTTTCCAATTAGTTAATTGTACTATGTGACAACACAACTGAACTTAGTTCCTTTCATATTGATAAACCGACACACCATCTCCTTGTAGGGTTTGTCTGAAAAAGCAAATTTATCATTTATTTTTTGGTTCTTTACAGCGTATTTTAAGCATACCTGAAACCTCAGCAGAATGTTTGCCAGTGCCGTAGCTACTTCTGCGTAAGCGAAACGGTACCCAGGACACTTCCTCTTGCCGGCAAAACCAAACGGTTGAAAGGAGTAGGGGTGCCGCTCTGACACTTTCTCCGGGCTGAAACGATCTGGATCAAACCTGGGAGAATACGTTAATTCTAATTTATACTCTAAATCAGAATCTTTATAATACTGTATTAATAAGTGGAAAATGTCCCTCTAGCTGGTGCAATGCCATTCTGTACCCATTGTTCAAAAAAGGAAATGTAAATGTGGCAACAAATTATAGAGGAATTGCGCTTTTGAATGTCATGGGAAAAATATTTATGAAAATTTTGAGAAACAGATTTAATAATTGGGCAGTGGAAAATAATACAACGATTGAAGCTCAGGCTGCCTATAAAATTGGTTACTCCACTGTCGATCACATTTTTACATTGCAGGGTTGCGTACAAAAATACTTAAGTTGAAGAAAAGGTAGATGCTACTGTATTTTTAAAGATTTCTCAGCCGCTTTCGATAGTGTTCAACACAAATTATTATGGTATGTACTTGCAAAAAAACCGTGTAAATGGACATGTCGTCACAGTTTTACGCTCTATGTATTCCCAACTGCAATCATGTGTTCTAAAAAATTTAGGCCTTACTGAGTATTTTAAATGTAACATGGGCACTCGACAAGGATGCATGTTAAGTCCTTTTCTATTTACATTATTCATAAATGAATTTTATCATAGTTTGAACAAGGCTGGATGTCAGGGTATTTACATAAATGAGGTGTTTCCAAATCTCATGTCTTTGCTTTATGCTGATGACATTGTATGCATTTCAGACACTGTTGGGGGGTTACAGAAACAAATTCATCAATTAGAAAAATATTGCAGTCAGTATGGTATGCTAGTAAATGTCCAAAAGACAAAAATAGTAGTATTTAGGAGAGGTGGTAAAATAAAGAAAAATGAAAGGTAGTTTTTCAAGGGCAAAAAATTAGAAGCAGTACCTGCATATAAATACTTAGGAACATATTTTGGTGCCTTCCTCGGTTGGGGTAAAACTACCCAACATCAAATCAACCTACCCTAGGTTCTAGATTCCGGTATTGCCAGCTCGATCTTTATTTCATATATAACCCATATCAACAACACCGGCTCTAGTGACCAGCGGCCACGTTACACTTCCATCAATCAAGTAGAACTGCTCCGCAGTGAATCTGCAGTTGAATGTCATCAGACCAAAATGAAACGTAAAACAGACTTAATTCTGCTTTATTTAATTTTATTTGCTGTATTTAAGATGTAAAGTGAAAAAATAAATAATATTCTTCGAACAGAAAAGATATATCCAATGTTTTTGTATTTTTGCTTATCAAAGAACATTAAGTCCTGAGATGTACACGTGCGCAATACACGTGTTTGCCGTGTGCCAAATTTGACAGCTACACTGTATGCCCGATACCGCTATAAGGGCTGTGCAATGGCTACACCAAAATCAGTTTTTATAGCAGAATGTTGCTTCTATTGTGGCACTGACCTTCGACTGCAAGATATTTTCAATTCAAACTTCGTCAGGCACTTTGCTTCTTGTCTCGTCTGCACGAGATAACTTCAGCGCGAGGCGGGAAAGGCAGCTCCAGGCGGCCAAACCTGTGACGTACGAGACTTATGACTTCCAAATATGGATCCAGGCGGACACAGCTGTGACGTGTGACTTCCAAATATGGAAGCGCCCCAGGCAAAATTTTGAAGAAGAACGCCCTCAGATTGTCGCTGTTCGTCAGAGCTAGTAAAAGCGACTCCATCACAAGGTATATATTTAACAAGCTAGCTTTTACGTTGCTCTGACACTCAGGGTAAATCAACCAAGCCAATAAAGCATTATTTGTTATTAAGTTATATTTGAAACAAGCATGTATTTCCTTTAAGGAAGCTTTCTTTCTTTTTGATATAATGATAACACCCATTCTTTTCTATGGTGCTGAGATATGGGGTCATAAACCAGTAGAAAGTATTGAAATCTTCCAAGAAATTTTGTAGATATTTATTAGGTGTTAGTTCAAATACTGTGACGGAAGCTATACTAGGCGAATGCGGAAGATATCCATCGTATACCAATTATATGGTAAATAGCATTAAATTTGGTTAAAGCTTGTACATATGAATGAATATCGCTATCCTGCTCATGTATATGATATGCTATTTAAATTAGATTCAAGTGGAAGGCACACTTGGGCCACAGATGTTAAAACACTGTTATACAGATATGGATTTGGATATGTCTGGGAGGCTCAGGGTGTGGGAAATTCCGTTTTATTTATTAAAGTTTTCAGAGAAAGATTAGTAGATAATGCTGGCCAAATATGGCACAGTAATATATGTAGGATCAGCAAACTGGATACTTAATCATTATTTAAGAGTACGTTAACACTTGAGTGTTACTTATTAAGCGTTAAAAATGTAAAACAGAACCTCACTAGCAAGATTCAGATGTGCAAATCACCTACTAAATATTTAGAGCGGTAGATGGAAAGGTATAGAAAGATGCAATAGACTCTGTTTAATCTGTAAAAAACATAATATTTATAATGTTGAAGACGAATACCATTTTTTAATGACATGTGTAGCATATACAGAATTAAGAGAAAAATATCTGCCAGTGAATAACCCTACTAAAGAAAGTTTTTTAAGATTAATGACAACAAAAAACACAAAATTAATATCTAGTTTAGCTGCTTATATATTTAATGCTTTTTTATTGAGAAAAGAAATTTTAGATCACTGACAAAAACAAAATTAATAATCCTTAATACTTCTCACGGACTTTACTGTTATTATTATTATTATTATTATTATCATTATTATTATGTACCATGGGCCGGAGGCCTTGAAAAACTGAATAAATTATACTATAAGTATATCTAAATCAGAAAAGGCCAGACCTGATGTCTCAAAGTGGAGCTTCGATAAGTGGAACTTCGATAACTCAATCGCTTTAAATGTAATTTGAAAAGTGAACGACAGTTATGAATTCTGACTCTGACAAATTTAATATCTAGATGGAGCTCATCGATATGTCGGTATTCTCTTAATTTCATCATACTAGTTTAAACTTGTCTTCGCCTTGTTCCAAAATAAACGCACGACATATCATATGTTTCCATATAAATTGTTATTCTAAAATTACTTACTTCTTGGGATTTGGCCACCAAACTGGATCATTTAGTACTACACCCAACGCATGGATAATGGGAGTCTAGAAATTTAATTAACAATTTGTCACGAAGTATTTTATATATAATTGCTATAAATCAGACGTTATTTTATAAACAATATACACTCGAACCGCAGTAACAGTAAACGGATTTCATAGAAGTCCATCCTTTCTTATTAGCCAAATTAGATTGAATTAGGAGCTCTAAGAAATAACAAGGAAATACAATTAAAAATGATAAACATAATCATAAAAATAGAATAAAATAAGATTAGAATAAATAAAGAAAAAAGAAAAACGGGACCGAACAAGCTGCTCTGAAGTTAAAGTTGTTATCTCCGGTGCCAGTGTGAACATGCGACCAGCACTTAAAGACAGTCAATACAGCCATGAATACCAAAAAAAAAAAAAAAAAAAAAATTAAAATGTAAACATTCCCACGGTGGCCCGTGGACATTTACAAAGTCGACAAAAGTCGGAAAATCGTATTCTTTCATACATGTATGGCAAATATGATTGAGACTTCACATATTTTATGAAGAATCACCATCTATGTCATGTAAACAGACAAACAAAATGGCGTTTGCTATTCATATTTCCATGTATAATGACGTCTCTCACTTACTCCAGTTGGTATGACGTAACCTCCCAGTGTGACGTCTTTTTCATCGTCATAGCGGCCAGCATAAGGTGAAACCACCGCCACGCGCAGCGTTTCGTCCATTACCTGACGGGTGTACCTGGTACGTGAATTAACAGATGAAATATGAAGTCTCAGTTGTGGAATTTTCTTTTACGGTTTAATACTTGTGTAAGGTAAAGTAACGATGCAGAATGTGCTTCTTTCAGAGTAAGTGCAAAGGTAAGGATTAGTTCGAAATGAGAAAAACAGGTCTTCTTAAAATAAAACAATTGCAAAATATACTAAAATAATTAATGAAATAATAAAATAACTAAAGAAATAAATAGATAAATAAATATATAAATGGTTGGATGCGTAAAGTGGCCATATACATAACTAGAAATTATTACACATTGTTACCACATTTACAAACAGTAACAAGACCAGCACCAAGTAAGTGAATTTTATACAAGCACTTACACCAACTTTGCAATGTTAACCGGTGTAACCTTGCCTGTGTCACCCAGTACGGCTTTTACTTCTTGGTACATTTTCTCCTGAACGACAGGATATACAGAGATGAAGTGGAGGGCCCACACTAACACTGAAACGTTATAAACAGTTTAGTTTTCAGTTGGTCGCATGGGTTTGGTGATTAAGGCAATACTATCGTTTGGAATTCTCTAAAGCCCCCTTTACACTGGACGGCGTCCTTTCTCTGTCCTGTAGTACGGTCTCGTTTGAGAGTAAAAATAATTATTTACCTGTCGACAACTGGCCGATCATTGAGTATTCATTTTGCAACCAAAGCGATGCTTGTGGCTCCATTCTACGACCACAGGGATACCATTTCATGGTGGCACAAAAGACGCAGAAAGAACGCCGTTCAGTGTAAAGGAGGTTTAAATGATAACAAAGGTTAGTTAAGACCTATCAGTGCCCTCTTTTAGCTTTTTTTGCAGTTGCCCCCCTCCCCCCCCCCCAAAGTACCGGTATATCTAACCCAAAGTATAAGTAGCGAATCGAGACAAAACCAAACGATTTTCTTCCATCCGCACACTGTACATATTATAATGTAATTGCGCTACTGTATTTGATTAACATAAGTCATTTTTGCGTCTCCGCCTTTTCCCTAGAAAAAATTTTGATCAAGCTGCCGATATTCCTTGGGAGTGAAAAGCCTGGACAGGATGTTTGCGTCCCTGTTTTTCCATATCTGAATAAAGGCACGGCTCGTATGAAATAGTACGGTAATCCTTAACCTCAGTTGAAGGTTTTCAAGATATTAATTTTATAAATTAAAATTGAACAGGCGTACACGGTTGTAAGGGTTTTAATAATTCATAAAATGGTTAAGCAGAGCTAGTTAATACGGTCATATACCTACAATTTCCTGATGAATGGAAACCACCAACGATGAAGCTCATTAGCTCTCCCCTTAGCATGTCATCTGGGATATTGTTCTCAATCAGGACGTCAATTAACATCTCTCGTTTCTCGGTGGTCGGATTCTTCTGTCTATAGTCAATCGCAGCTGCTAATGTATCTTTCATATATTTATTCGCTGTAAAAAGAAAAAAAATTCTGGAAGTCGAGCGGGCGTAAAACGGATTATGTACAGTAAAATTACACATTTTCTTAACAATCGAAGTGCTTATGGGAATATCCAATCCTTTAGCATAAGAAGTACAGGTACATGTAATATTAGTCGAAAATCTTAAAACGGTACACAGTACACATAACAATAACTGAGAAGAAATGAAATAACAATATTATATGATTTCTTTAAAGGATGACACTTTCATAATTTCTTTGAACGGCTACACGTGAAAAGAATGAATGAAAAGAATCAAGTCTGAGTGAAATAAAACCTTTTCCCACCATTGTTAAACTTCCTTTCACGCTCACTCCCAGGCTTTGGAATATCTCCTCCAAGTCTCTCTTCCATATCGTACCAACACTGTAAGAATATTAGATCTTTCATTTTCAAGCAAAATAGAACATCGTGCATATGCTAGTCCAATTTATGCGACCTAAGTTTGCGTTTAGAATTATGCATACAGTCTCATGTTAGAATCCGCACGCGTCATTTCTTAGACACGATTCCAAATGCCAAAAGCCCGGATTCACAATCAGAGATGATCAGATCCGCAGATCAAATATGAGCGACCCGCCTACCGCGTAATTCCCGTGGGAAATCTATACAGCATTTATTAGTTAATGACTCGGCAAGCTTTTAAGTGGGTCGACCATATTTGGTCCGCGGATCAAATTATTCTGAATGCACTAAAAGAGTCGATTTAAACTTACTACATCATATGCCTTCCAAAATTGTGTGATCTGCTCCTCATCCAAAAAGTAGTCTCCAAGTGAAGTCTGTGTTATGGCCTTCAACGTGAACAATAAAGCCTCCTGGCGGCAAGGGATATGCTCATCACGTGGTGTTTGAGACCATTTCTCCAACAATTCCTCGGCAAGCTGTGATAATTGAAATACTCAGATCAAAATATTAATAATAATAAATAAAATAAATCCTAGACAATTATAATTTTTCAAGATTCTTGTCATTCTTGTCATAGTTAACTATCTGCTGCAGCAAGATATATAATATAGAGATTTAGAGAATAAAAAAGAAGAATTATTCGCAAATTCTCTTTTTAAATGCAATGAAAAATAATTTAACGTATTTGAAACACTTCTTATTACCTCAAAATGCAATTACATCTATTCTAAAGATCGCCAGTGGCATCGCATTGAATTTAAAAAGCACAAACTGACTAATTCAAAAGGACTTCAAATCTGTGGGCGAACTGTATTTAAACGTTTCTGACATTTGGAAAGGATCAGATTATATATAATAAATTAAAATGAATAACCGTTTGGAATTTTTCTATACATCTCATCACACTTTCGTGACTGAAGCATGGGTCGTAAGTGTTCCTCCTCCACTTTCCGTCTCCTTTGTTAGCATATGGGATAGCGTGTTCAGTGACCAAGGGCTTGAAGATACTCAACAAAACCTCTGGAAACAGATGTTTGGATCACATTTACGTAAAAGAAAATACATTACAAAGTTCAATGTAGTCAGATGAAGAATAACTTATCATGATTATTACTGGTTTTTTGTTTATAATCATTATTATTACCTTTATTATTATTATTATTATTATTATTATTATTATTATTATTATATAGCTAAGTGCTGCCATATATTTTTCTTAAAGGAAAAATTAAAAATGTTTCGACTATAGGTAAAACGTAAAGAAATTAAATCATGCACATACATGTATAATCGATTACAATAGCTAAATTTGATTTGAACAGTAAATGAGCAAAACCAACCAAAACTTCTTTCACCTGGTCTATCGAACATACGCGAGGTCTCTTTAAACAGTTGAGGAGAGGCAATGCTGACTACAATTTGTTCTCCAAACCAGAACTTTGCTATAGGTCCATACTGCTGGTGTAGCCACATAAGGAACTCATGGAGACTTCCATGCTTTTTAACCAGATCTAGGTTTCCATGTCTGAAATGAAAATACCAAAGCTTTTTACAAACGACAACTTGTGTACATGTGTATGCTTTGTAGCCGAATCTACCGCCATATATAATATATCCAGAATAACCAAGTCTTCGAACGTTTCATTAAGAAAAGATGACTTTTCTGTTGAAGCGTATATCATACGATGCCTTGAATGAAATCAATAATAAGCACTAAAATACTACTCAAGCTAGCTCTCACCAAATATTATTACGTTCGCAATATGATATAACGGATTAATTCGTAAATTCTGAGTTTGCATTCACAAACGCGCCGCATGAAGCCACAAACGGTAATTATCGTTCACGAGGCCTTTTATTGGGTCCTTAAAGATATCTTTAAGAAACCCCATTGGAAATGCTACCAATAGGATTTTTCCTCCACAAGATCCTACAGGATTCCTGAAGCATCACCAAGAATCTATGGGGGGTTTTAGCAAGGGAAGTAATCTGCACATCCGGATACTTACTTGATGTCCTTGGCCTTCAGTCCCGGAATGTCGTTGCCAGATTTGTTGCGGACTAAGAACTGAAAAGAAACAATAGTAAGGCTGCGTGTCAGATGCAATTTCTACACCCCATGTGATTACCTTTCATCGTAAATAATAATGCAAAAAAAGCCTCCATTTATTGCTAAATGCATTTCGGTGTTGGCGGAGGGAGAGAGATACCAGTATATCAACTAATTGTCTAATATGTTTCAACGCTGACAATGCTATGTTAACATTATACATAAAATATGAGATGGAAAGTAAATAAGGTCGTTTTTATGGACCAGCCTGTATGTGCAGCTACAAAAACACCTCTTACCTTCGTTTTAATCATTGGCAGTAGCACGAGTAATACAGAGGCTACCACAAAGATGCACAGCAGCAAAAGGTACATCTTTTCTATCATTAAATCTATGCTTGAAAGCGTGCTGAGTCACCTTGACAAACAGCTGCAATAAGTACAGGTGATACAGGTAGTAGTCCACATTACAATGAAAGTTGTGTGTAACCTTCAGCAACAGACATTTAATCCTATAAGAAATGTTTAACTAACACGAACACGAACATGTGAACACGTGAAATATGTCAAAGCTACAACAAGATCGTGAATCTTTAACTAAAACTATCAAGCGTTTTCTTTAAAAGGAAAAATGCAAAAAGAAAAGAGACAACTATGGACGTGATCTCAGGAGGTATCGGTAAGTTTTTTCATAGTATCTCAATTGTCCAATTTGTGGCAGGAAAATATCTTTTTGCAAGTTTCTGGTCCGTTAAACGACTAATTATTTATTATAGTGACGACAAAGACGTTCTGGAACCTTCAAATATTTATTTACCAACTCACTCCTCATACAAATTCGCAAGTATTTATACTCTATTTTTCCATACAGTTCACGCGTTTAATTGTTTTTCCTCCGATTGTCTATGGCGTGATTATCAGAAATTTTCCATTTTCATGTTGCATACACGTGACAGAAAATTGCAATCCTACTGCAAAATTAAACAATCAAATAAAATTATATCTTACTTTGACCTCTGTCATCTTTACCTAACACTAAAACAGTTTCCACACTCGTTGACTCTTTCAGAAGTTAAACTTACATATAATAACTCCGCGTCCTTTTACTTATTTGATTCCTCTTTAATTATTACCTGCTATTACTGAAGGCATCAGTCATTAACTTAACAAAATATTGTTTTAAGCAAAAAGAAAAATAAATAAATAAATAAATAAATAAATAATAAAGAACTACCTGTTAAGCGAAACGAACATATTTGTAGCCGATATGTCCCCTTAAGTACAACAATATGCACTCGTGTTAGATAATTGGAAAAATCAACATGATGACAAAAATGGACACCTTATCGGTATGTGATAAGAAACATCTAAGCAATCTATTTTCTAAACAGAAAAGGTAGTCTTCACTGCTAATTTGGTTCACAAGTATTTACGAAAATCTCATGCACTACATGAAGTTTAAATGTTGTGCAGGTTATGAACAGTATTAACAATACACCCTTTCAACAGTCACTTATGGTTTTTCTACTCACGTTTCTGTTGTCTGTCGCTGAGCTCAATGACATGTAAACGGAGACCGTACTTGAAAGTCACAGAGAAACGATCCAGGCAACAACATGAAAGGTTTTAAACAATTAATAGCAATTAAACTACATCAGCACGAATAACCTGTCTATCCTATCCAAAGGCTGTGCAGCAGTCGGTTATAAAATGTCTTAATGCATATCCTTCTCTGGCATTTAGTGCGGCTTCATTTTCGGCTTGTGTCTTGGCTTCATCATTCCATACATAAAAGGTTTGATATAAGCTAAATAGAAGGTGCGTCGAAGCTCAGGTGTGACAGGGATAGTAGTCCTAGTAATGGAAATCTGGGGTCCCATATGGTTATAGTGCAAGTCAGGGCAAGTCGGAGTATGGAATTTAGTATAGGGGACGAATTTCACCTGTATAAAGTAATGAGGAGCGGACTACGGTTCCTAGAGGACTACCATCCCTGTAACACCTGCCCTCTTTTGCCATGAGGTGGAATACAGGCCACCAATTCAATAAAAATATCAGTCGACACCGACCTGCAATTCAGGTTATAGCCCTGACGACTCTGTGGGTCGTTACACGGCACTGGCAGCTTAAAGGCTATATGCGTGTGAGGAAAAATGAGAATATCATAATTGTGAATGGAAAAAGATTATTAATGTATAATAAAGCACAATGTTTGATTTCCACAAATATAGCTGTTTTAATGAAAAATTATACACCTACGAACTGTGCCAAATTATTCTTCATAGCGGTGTGATATATCTGTCATCAACCTCCTGAACATTTTGAATGGTTACCAATGTAAATATTATTATAAAACATAACCATTTTTAAATAGGCAAAAAAAAAAAAAAAAAAAAGAATGTTCCTTCGGTATAATGAAAGGTGTCCAGAATGTGGGCTGAAAAAATTACTTCTGAATGCTACCTCGCACCTTCGTCTCAACAGTCGCAATAAGCACAGGGAAAAAACGTCATGAACGAGGGCGCTCAGTCGTTTTTGGCGTGTTTAAGACTTTATATTCTCCATAATATCAATTAAAAGGCTTTTCGTTACATTGTATTTTATATCTAATCTATCATCACTAAGGACTTACCCAAGAAAAAAATAACAAAGAAATCTTTAGATGTTTACCACGCTATACACTTTATGAAATAGCTTGGTCGTTTGTGGTCTTCCTTTGTTAAGTCTCTTTTTCTCACTTTCTGTCGGTCAAAACGCGAAGTTGTATCGGCTAAGTTACCTCAACAAACAAAGTAAATGTTGGCAAGTTTTGTCAATTTCGCCATTTTGTTTATCTCAAAAGCGCGCTTTCCGCACATTTGATTCCTGTTCTATTGCATCTGTTCTGTTCTATACGCATAGACCCCCATTAAAAAGGCCCAAGGACTATGCGTTTACATTAAAGTAACTCTCGCTTCTTCTTGTTCATATTCTGCACTAGTTAACTGCAGACACTTCTGTATGCTATGAACAATTTATTTTCATTTATAAGGGATGCCAAACAGTTTATTCTGCTGAGATTTTACACAAGCTGAAAGTGAACATGGTAGTACAAAGTTATTGGCCAATTAAGTCCGGTTGAGAATCCATCCGCCCCTTGTACTGAGTATCTCCAATCTCCAGTATCCCAACACCTCAACACTTCAGCTACATTGAAACTGGGCGAAGAATCGCCTCCATAGAGTATTCGTATCGCTTTTAGCCTGTGATATTGCTTTCGGTACATAATATAAGACAATAGAGCCATCAATGGGAACCTCATATTTTACGAGAAGCACAGTTAAAACAAAAAAGTAAAGTTTTAGACTAAGCGTTTATTAATGCGTACTCGTGCGCTGCACAATGGTCCACAGACTTAACCGCCGCTAATTATACACAGAAGTATTTTGTATACCAGAAAATAGGAGATAATAAAACGTCACAGTCTTGCCTTGTGTGGAAGTATGTAAGATAAACCACATGACATTATTAGGCACCCGAGACTGTAGTCATAGATAAAATGTCGTATTGAGCACGCTACGGTGACTAAAAGGGTGGTCTTGTTTTAACGGGAGAAAAAGACGAAAGAGCAGGTATGTCAACCGTTTGTCCTATTAAAATTTTCTGTGATAAAAACATTTCGTTTTAAATTATTAAATGAATAAATCAACAAACGAATAAATAAATAAATAAATAAACAGAAATAATTACATCATGATTCTTGATAAATATGTGCATGATCAAAGGATGGGCTACAGGATATAACAGACAAGAAAATGCGTATTCGAAAAAATAAAAATTAAGAGCTATTGTTTAAATCCTGTGTGTTTGTATTTTTATGTGTGAATACGTTGGTAACCACGTAACGTGTGCCTTTTCCCCCATAACCTATCAGATCAAAATAATAACCTACCTAAAATTTGGTTAAAAACAAGAATGTCGATAAACAAAAGGGATATTGTTGATAGGCAAGACATAATTAGACAGATATGAAGTGGTACGTCAGTAATTTCTGAATATGCTTTCTCCCCCATTCTCCCCGAAATTTTCCAGTGCCACGAAATTAATTCAGCAAAGAACATTTTATTTTAACTTCACAACACAAAGATGGCTGGAATAGGACGGACGGAGGTCGCAATTCTCCTTGTATCTTTACTCTGCCTCCTTCAGTGTGGTAAGTTTATATTTTTGTTGAATTGTGTTGCCGTAACCTCGTGTCTTAAGAAACTTATTTCATTGAAGTGGTTGAAAAAGCTTTCGTCTTGAACGTAAAGGATATCATAAGCTTGTTTAGGAATACGTTTACCTACTGGTAAGACATCTGTAGACAGAGATCATTCAGACGAATCCTTTGATACTAAATGTGTTCGTTATTGAAAATTTGAGGAGTGACACTCGTTTGGCAATTATATGTAACTTTTAATCAATCCTCACTTACGTGTAAAGGGACGGTATGAGATTACAGATCGTATTAGTGAAGATGCCTTATATATTCCAAATTTTTAAAAAGGCACTAAAATCATAAATAAGAAAGAAAAAACTCATCATTTATGCATTAAATCCATTGAGTTCCTTTCAAACAGTCTGAACCTAAACTTAAACACAATTCTATGATGCCATCTACTTCTATTGCCAATGGAATACAGTGGTACCTCTTGTCTGTTCGACGCCATTTTGAAAGGTTAATACTGTGCGTCACGCATCAGGAACAATGGACCTGTCTACATTAAAATCTGAATCATGATATGCATCAGGGACTTATGCATGCTATTATCAACTTCTTTACGAGGCTGTTAAAGGGGAGGATAGGGGGGTGGTTAAGATAAGTCTAGCACACTTACTTGAAAATTATCTACACGGCTTAATTATAATTTTTCTTCAATACCTCAGCTCCAAAAAGATTTTAAGTTAAATGTTAAACGTGTCCCTGTGCATAAATATTTGCAACACTGTATGTTACAACTGGTGAACATGTAAGCAAGATGGACTACACAGTAGTTTAAGGGGGTAAAAGGTACACATAATACATAGGGGAAATTTGAAAGCGTAGATCCATGGCACAGATGCACACACGTGGAGGCGAGAACGTACTCGAACAGCGACCCAAACGCATGCACTCACAAACCCGAAGCACAAGCACATAACTAATGGAAAAAAATCGTCGGCAATGATTTACAGAGAAAATGAAAACCCAAGCTTGTTTTGAATAGCCTACAATGACCGTACAGTACCGTACAGCGATTAGTGCATTTTGATAATATTTTTCTTTATACCAGCACATGTGCTTGCTTATATGTGTCATTACTTTTTACATTTCGATTCAGTACTAGTGCTTCACTTAATGGCTTAGTGAACTATGGACGTGAGACATGTTCCGATACGGCAAGCCACTGTTCGTCATAAGTTTGTGTTACATCTCCACTCATACCAATAACAAATACTATAGTAGATCATTATTTCAAAATACAAAATCAAACTTCTGTCAAAAATGCTCAAAAACAAGACGTTCATTAAAACACGTAATTTTACTTCCTTATCCTCTTCATGATACCTATCTCCGCTAATTAGAATTTTAGATCAATGACGGGGGAATGGAATTATGCTAAATGTCCTCAACACCATAAAGGTGATACTTATCACCATATACCTCGTCGAGGGGCAATTGTGGTGTTGTTGAATATTATCACTGTATATAATCATCACGCCTTTTAGAGCACTTGTGAACTTAAATGTAGACAGGGTTTCATTTATAAGGTACATGTTGGCATTCACATAGGCCTACAATCACAGGGAGCGATAGGGCACACAAACAGAAAATTCAAATTTCACTCATGAAAATGCATACTTCAGATAGGTAAAATCTATCTTTGGTACGATTACAGGGAATGAGAAAAATGCCCGCCATGTATAATATACGTTATTCTGTGATCGTGTTATTTTTTGTTATCTTATTTTAAAAAACCAGAATAATGTGGTATTTTTCGTTTCATTTACATATTTTGAAATATTGAAATGTCTAGTTAACTATTTTCAACATTTACCTTCTCATCTTCTACATTAATTAGTCTTTGAAGTATGTGCGGTTTGTTTTGATGGTGTATAACATAGGTTTTATTATCATTATATTATCAAATATAAATCAATACTCAAACTTATATTCAAATTATATTGTGTGTATTATAAAACCACTAGGTCAATTTTATGCCTAAATATGTTACAAAGGTTCTTATTATTCCCAATTTAGACCTATAAAATGATTAAAACTCCTTAATTAGAAGAACATGATGTGGAGATTTCCTTCTGCATAATCAGAAAAACGTGGTGGTCTTAATGAGACGGGGGTCATTTTTAAATCAGAATTATGTAATGAAAATTGATACAGAACATGCGATATAGGGGCGGGTCGAGCTTCACTGTATGATCCGGGAATAGAAATTAATTGCATTTTTTTTTTGTTCTTGAGGAAAATTAATTTTGGTGCAACAATCTTGAATCGCTTTAAGTACAAAATCCCAAGTTGACATACAATAACCCCTTATCTGCTGTAACCGTAGATTCAGTAGATTCATTTGAAACAAAAACAGTAACATGGTAAATCAAATATATTTTTTGAATTCACAAACGGAGCGTTACATATTGTTTGCTTTCATTATAATAGGTGGCGCACAAGACACACAGCCAGGGCAGCAAGAGGCCGAGAAACAAAGCGAGCCAGTATTCTCTTGTATCACATGCCACTCGCTCAAGGAAAGGGAGTGTGAGGACACGTTTAATGTGAACATAAGTGACCCAGAGAAATATATAAAATTTGTGAAACCATGTAAAGGACACAACATGTGCATGAAAATTGTCGGAGAGGACATGCAGGGTAGGTATATCATGTAATATACACCGTGTTACTAAATTAACAAATGTTATTGGCAGTAGTAAACAATTGTTTCCAGCAAAAATCGCCTGCACGGGTATGTGTATCAATATGAGAGAGAGAGAGAGAGAGAGAGAGATGTAAAGTGCATGTGTGTGAGCGTGCGTGCGTGTGCTGGAAAGTGTACAATAGAGAGACCCAGATTTCTTAGTCATCTTTATATTTGGGGTGAAAATATTTTATAAGCAAATTCACACGTCACAGGCGTGCAAAAAATAGTGCAGGATACGTTTTTAAACATACCTTATCATATACAGTAACACAATCTAATCATAAGTGCGAATGTTAATTTATATTTATGTCAATTTTGCTAGTGTGCATATATAAGGGTTTAAAGTTTAACTGAATGTTGAATGTACACTCTTGAGTTTAGATTTAGGAATGTCAGGTGATGGATGCACGCATGCTCTGACAGGGTTCTCAAAAATCCATTCATTGATGAGTGAACTGGACATTTTCTATCTTGAAATGAAAAGAAAAAATTAAAAACTTAGCATAGAAGTGAAAACACAATTATATTAATATTGGGCTAATGCTAATGCATTAATAAATCATTTTCCAACGTTCTTTTAGACCGTTCGCAGCGAAAAGTGGTTATCCGTGGATGTCCCCGAGTCGGTCCGGAGACCCCCGGGTTCAGCCGAACACGAGAGGAATGCATAAATTATGAATACAAACACGAGGACCGAAGGATTACAGACTCAGTTATTGGCAAAAAAGAAGAAGTCCAGGAATACGACTTGAAAGGAACAACATGCTATTGTAAAGGAGACAAATGTAACAGCGGACATCACGTGACGGGTCACGTGATCCATTATGTGATTGGCGTCATTGTCGCAGTGTCAGTGTTTTTAGCCTGATCCCAAGCCATAAAATGATTATGAATAACGATTGTGTGAAATATAATGATGACAAGTATGACAAATTTAAAAGGGAAATACGTCAGTACATATTATTATTATTAACACATAGTTAGGCCTATGTGTTTGCCTGCGCTTGCTAAGGAGCGGTACGATGACAGCTTTTAAATGCCAGAAATGTGTGATGTTTTGTGTTAGTACTCGTTAGTAATACGGATAATACAGAAAAAAAGACTACAACTAGATCTTTAAGTTATCCGAAATAAATGAATAAAAAGATCACCAGTTAGAAGTTTTCCCAAATGAAGACACGTTTTGTGACAGAATGGGTTGAACAGCCCAAACAGAAGCCTTAATATCTATGTTTTAAAGAGGAAATACCCAATTAGTGACTGAATATATTTAAACCTGATGTGGAATAGGAGATACAGTAAAAAGGGGGCTTTGCAAATAATTTTCGTCATTTAAGTTATCTTTGAGAATCTACGAGTGTTGAAACAATTGGAAGATATTAAATGTTCACATCTACATGCCTGTTTTTGTGTGTATGCTGTATTCGTGGCATTAAAATGTCTATATAACGTCGCACCGGTCACTTACCGTCCCTAATAGCGCAATTGCTTATTCCGATTTTACATTCTCATATCCCTGGCCACAATTTTAGTTTGGCACGTGCAGTTTTCATGTGATTATTATTTTT
Source organism: Lingula anatina (assembly GCF_001039355.2). The sequence continues at coordinate 61,976 of NW_019775505.1, forward strand.
TTGTAGTAACTCTACCAGTAAACGCATTACTTTAAATCCACTTTTTGTAAACCGCAATCAGACCTTAACTGCAGTTTATTCCATGTATCATGTGACGCTTCACAATAACAATCACGGAAAAGATAAAACGGTCAAAGCTTCTCTAAGGCAATCTCAGTGTTGGTTACAGATGAGAGTTTTTACAGAGAAGATGTCGTGCGTGGGATAATGCATGTGATAGATACACATCTGACTACTTGAATAATCGGTATTTGAAGTAATAAATAACTAAATATATAAATAAATAAATAAATAGTGTTTAATCGCTTTGTTGATATACCTTATAACTGAAAGTTTTTATTTGTCTGTGAATCGTTTAATTACATCCATCTTTAATAATTCATTTAGGGATTCGGGAAAATTACATGTATGTAACGGCTGTGTGAAATTTTTGTACATTCATTTCCATGATTAACGTTTTAAAAACGTTTTCTAGCTATAACTGCAGGTGAACTGAAATATAGTTCGCGATGATACGTCTTCCTTGGTTACACTTCAGCCGGTGTAAGTGAAAGTATAGGTCGGTTACGAAACAAGACTGGGAATACAGTGTAGCTCCACCCATACTAAGGAAATTCCAAGATGCCCTCTAAAGTGCCCGCGTTGGGGACTCGTTGTCGTCAACTAAAATCAAATTTAAGTCTAGTAACGGATTTGAAAAATGAACGCCAAGCGCGTATAATTCGAATGGATAATTGATCTAACTAACCTGATTTAGGATACGCGGCAACCATGCAGTCATCTTCGAACAACTGGAATGTTTTTAGTGCTCTCAAGGCATCTGGGGGATTGTGGTTGCTCAACAGTACATGTAGGCCTACCCTTTCCATGGTGTAGTTTTTATCGCTATATTCTATTCAGTGATCTTCAAAGCTGTAAGGAAGTGACTTCCTTACGTGCCACACGTCCGCATTTATACAATCTAGGGTCTGTACAATATGAATTACGTTAACCTAGCTCATGAATGCGCACTAACTCCACGGGAACTCTTGCTGAATCTAGTTTTAACTGCAGTGTGCTTTAGTTCGAATCGGTAGCCCGGGTTTCTCTTAGCCCAATGACGAATATGCCTACATTGCCCATTTTGCCGTGCACTTCGTGATAAAAGAAGATGCTGGCCCGACTGGGGCTCGAACCCAGGTCATTCGCGTTATTAGCACGACGCTCTAACCGACTGAGCTATCAGGTCCTTCACATGTGAAATCCTTCACATATGAAATCACATCCTTCACATATGAAATTCTAAGATTCACAAATGAAAACAAAGTCGACATTCCATGATAATCAATATGATGATCAAGGTTGTGAATAATGTCTATTGTACCTCATTCAATAAACGCTGTATTCATGCCGTATATGATTAATACGATAAAATATTTAAGTTATAAAAATGAAAAATCTAATATTTGTCTGCTTGAAAGTGACGTTTATACAGGTTCATATATATATATATATATATATATATATATATATATATATATATATATATATATATATATATATATATATTTTATTAATATGTTGTGTGTAGGTAGCGTGCTGGTGAAATAAGCCGCTATGTGAATATAACGAAAATCATCAAGGAATATGAGAGAGAGAGGGAGAGAGAGTTAAATTTCCACTAAAATGAAAATACTAGCACTTTAATTTTATCAAAAATCTTTCCACCAGAGGGTTAATATGTATAATTATTTACTTCAGTATTACAGAACATATTGTCTAGTATATAAGCAATATATTTCAATGAACTATATCATCAGAGCAGGAAGCGCAGGGGGATAAGTGTCCTTCTTTCTAAATGGTCTGTCCTTCACTTCAAAGTTGTTTCAAACACGCATGCACAATGCAGAATATATTTTTTCCTCAGACAAGAATAGCTTAAATAATATTAATACATTTATTCCCCAAAGTCAATGCAAAAGCCGCTTTCCGCAACTTTCTCCGCGTACACCCTATCAAAATCTTCGTTTTGTCGCACGGTGAAGTGATTTTTCCAATCACCCACGTTGCCTTTGCGGAAAAACGGAGATATGTTTTCATCGAAAAATGGGATTTTGTGAGCACGGGTTGCGAAATTATCCTTCATAGTTTTGAAGGAAGTGCGCTTGACAATATCCTCAACTACATCATCTCTAAGATTTCTACCGAGGAAGTTGGCAATCTTCCGAACTGAACCTGCATGATCCTTCACCATGTCTTCGTAGTACAAAAACAATACGTTTTTGTCATCCTTAAATTCCCGCCAATACTCTTGCACGTAATCGAACCACGAGCCATGGGCTACATTTCCCGCCATAAACATCTCGTAGAACTGAGACCACGTGCCTGGAAAGCGACTAAGAACAGCATTCATACGATAAAAGTGATAATACGATACTGCGACGTCCTTGGGATTCCGAAATACGAAGACCATTTTGACATTTTTCTCTCGCAGTTGCACTGGAAGATGTTTGGCTATCGCGTGCGTTTTGAAAACACGTGGCCTTGGTATGTTGCTGATATTTCGTAACCTCTCTTCATCTACCGGCCCCCATTCTATCCAAGGAGTGCGCATATCACGTGCTGTATTCTCTCTCTCGTAAGCTGTCCCGTGGTGTAAGACTAGGTAGACCAACTCCAACGTCCACGTTTGACCTGCAATTTTATTAACTGTGTTTTATAGTTGACCACTTGAATCCTAAAATTGATCATTTACACCTCAACCAATTTCAGGCCCGTAGCCAGCAATTGCAAAGGGGATTTTTTATGCCGTGAAATCTTCGTGCACGTAGATCAGATTTTACTCAGAGCTAACTTTTTTCCCAGCAAAAGGGGGGGGGGGGGGGTGTCTTTCGAATACATCGAAAAATCCATCCCCACTTACGGGTCTGGATTCCCTATATTGCGCAGTCCAAAATTGCTCAAGCGAGTTAAATAAATAAATAAATGAAAAAATAAATAAATAAATTGAGTCCATCTCATTTATTTTGTAGAATTAATTAATATCGAAAATTTAATTATCAAATGAATCAAAGGTGGAAAACAACGAAAATCGACAAGTCATTATACCGAAACATTTTACCCGTTTACATGTACATATGTACAAACAATGACCAACATCGTGCATACACACCTTTTAAAAAGTTTAGATGTAAAGGCATCACCGTGGGGTGAATTTACTTATCCTACATAAGTGTAATCAGTATGCCTATATATTGTTCTCTTTTCAATACAGCTCATTTGCTTGGTATTTGGTTATACTAGCACACTGGATGTAAGCTACTTCTACAAGATAAACTTTCACATCATTTTTAGTAATTCATCAAGAAGTCTTAAGCATGTTTTTTTTTATCAGGCCATTGTTTTGAAACATTGCACACACATTTGTTCCTGGAGTATATTAGTAGACAGCAACGTTTGATTACTACGTGTAGTTGTATAGGGCCTTCAACATCATTTTTAACTACTATATCACCTTCGGTTTAAACCAATGATTTGATAATAAATCAATTACTCATTTAGGCATATATTATCAAGTTCACCTTGGACATATTGGGGTGGGGGGGTTAACGATCATGTAAAGTTTTACACACCTGATTTGGGATACGCTGCAACTATGCAGTCATCCTCGAACAAATCGAATTCTCTCAGCGCTTTCATACCATCCGGCGGATTGTAACTCCCTAGCAGCACCCCATCCAGATAATACTGACCTGGAATGGTGAAGGATTTTACATCGAAATCAGACATACTTTTACCACCGACTATTCCACTTCTCTTCTTCTGAACACTGTTACGCGATGGCCTATTTAAAAGTGGTCTACCTCCTGATAAGTTGGCGCCGCGTTCTTAATTATTTGACCCTTGATAACATAACAGCTTATGTGTGTGTGTGTTCACGTGTGTACAGCTAGGCTTTTTAATCTGTTCTCACTACCGTGATCGTGTCTACGGACACGGTTACTCTTCACCGTGACCAAGCCTACCGCCCACTTTTTGAACAATGGAAGTAGGAGGATCGTTTAACAATGGATATTTAGCCAGTCGCGTGGCAGGAGAGCGTGTCCCGATCTCTCAACCTGGCAGGGGGCGACCGTCTTATTCAGGAAGCGTGTGCATTTAGGCGTGATGGCATTAATAGCCGCTAATTGCTGTCCGGTAAATATTGCACCGCTTCTTATTACTTCAAAAATCAAAGCATCTACTTACTGTACTTCGTCAGTTAAATGGGAATATATAAAGCGGGTTTAGCAGAAAATACAATTTGGGCCCCAACCATTACTTTCCCCCCGTCTACCGTCGTTAACTTTGACGTGTCGACACTAACGACCCCACCATCATCGCACTCTACCACTCCATATCTGTCTGCAAATAATAGTATTTGGCAACATTACACTCAATCTACAAGTCAATAAAAATAACAAAAATAAATAAATACGCTGTACATTATCATTATTTCAGGACGTGTTTATAAGCCTTGGTTAATTTATGAAAATGTCTTTTTTCTAGTTGAATGATAATAAATATTTTACTATGAAGAGCATCGCCACTACAGAGATTAGGAAGTAAACTCTTCATGGCACTAAGATGGGTGCAAATGTGTACCCTCTCCAGCACTGTCAAAGGTCCACAAACAAATATACACACATTTGTCAAGACGACAAGATAGATTTCACTACGATGTATCAAGTGTAATAATTGTTACATATATATTCTAAATGTTGCTTACTTATAATTGCATTAAGAAAAAATCAGTATATCAATTAATTTAGTTGAATAAAATCAGCTGCAACAGAGGCTAAAAGCTGTGCACCTGGGACTAAGGGACTGCCTAAGCTTAAACATATTGAAGACAAAGACAACTTCCTTTCTTTTCCGAGGGAACAATAACGGGGGCGAAAGGAGCAATTACAACGTGCAAACGTGCATCAGATAAGAAGCCCTACAATGTAGTTGCGATTTTATCTGCAATGGTGGTCACAAGCTGGTCTCATCCTTCAATGCGATGGAGTTTGATACACCAGACATGTAAACATTCATATTTAAGAAAAAATCGAAAAACATTTGTACAACTGGTCTGTGGGGCAGTCATTTACTTGTATTGAAACTTAAAAAGCATCAAAAAAGGGACTCACTTGTACAGTTGATATTTGAAGAATGACGCCGAAATATTTTCCTGTTCCTGCAGCGTACATTAACTGTACTTGTGTATACATATAATTACGTACGTATTTATTCTCCTCTCGAAACATATCGCGCACAATTCTCTCGACAACTATCATCGTTTAAAATGGCAAATTAATAAAATGGCTATTACGAACAGTCATTTAATTGAAAAAGTGCATTCTCCTGATAATCATTAATCTAATATCCGGATGCACGGCCTTCCCTTTTCAACACCTCCGGAATAACTTTGTTTATATGGTTTATGTACTTTATACATTCCTCAGTTGTGACCTCAATTTATTTTTTATAAAATTGTTGTAGTTTACTGTATGGACGTTCCGTGTTAATTGTGAATAAACCGATTATTCATTGACTGCAATAATTTGTTTCATTATCTATACATGTAGGTCACATTCCACTTCATTGAAAAAGACAATCACCGCATAATTCTGCCATATTCATACTTCACTTTTTCAATTGGCTTGAGCATGTTATCGTGACTCTTATCGTTTCACCTAAGTAAGCTAAAATTAAGATGAAAGGGCAACATCGGTAAATTAATTATATTTCATTCAATTACAAAATTCTATTTTTGAAAATGTCTACGAAGTTCGGAATGCGGTGAATAAACAGAAATATCGTCAGTGCTTAAACCATGGTTAAACCCAACATTTAGTCTTCCATGTCTTAACAAAGGGCACGTGCCGTTCTACACCTGAACAATGCTTGGAACTAGCGGGGCGTATGATTGCACAGACTGCTTGACGGGACACGATGTAGACAGCGGGGAGTCAAAGATGGTTACGATTGATAACTTAACAGCTTAAACTGTCGCTATTTGCCCTGTTATTATCCACGCGGGGGTTATCAGGAGTCACGGTCGCACTGACCGTGACCTACTGTGAACGGTCTTATTGACCTAGCTGTATATGTCTCAGAGGGAGACTGCTCCAGATTTTTTTCTTAAAGCACACATATTCTCTAAGGCCGCATTCAGAAGAGTGGACTAACTATCAGCTAAGAGACACTGAATAGATTCCCCGTGGTGAAGTATTCAAGTGGGTCGGCCAAGTTTGAACCTCGGGCTAGTTAGTTTACTGTCCTGAATGCGTCTAAGAGCGCATTCTCNCTAAGATACGGTATAAATGAATCTAAAGTGTGTCGTATTATGCGTAAAGCTGTCATCTCAAAAATTCAAAAGTAACTCGAAAGCGTCACACATTGCGACCGAGCGCAAGCGTCTCGATTCCATAACTCGCCCATACTCGCCCCATATAATACACTGCCTCTATGTGAAATCGCCATTTGCAATTCGCGATGCTTTCAAGTTAAGGGGCCCTGGCTGAATTTGCTAATTCGAGATGATGACGTAAAGGCAGCGTTTTGGGGCGAAAACTAAAATATCGCTTGTATGCAGATCTCCCTCATCTGAACAGCTTCTGTTTATTGTTGTCACAGCGAAGTTTCGAAGTTTTCAATCACGACAATTAGTACTTCATTCTGTCGCCGGGGTATTTTCTTGAAAATTTCACTTTTGGTTTTATAAGTAAAAAGGGAAGATGATAGTTTTATTTAACGTAGCATCACAATTATGGACTCATATCTCCTAACAAAAGAAAGGCCCTAGTTTGTGGATTACACCCTAGTTGTTGTTGCCGACAGTGTCGTCGGCAATTTTTGTTTCGTTTGTTTGTGTTGTTTGTCATGTTTACTTTGTGTTGTCTCGTCTTGGTGTGAGTGGCGCCCTCATATGTTGGATGATTGGTGTTCTGTTGAGTGGAAATAAAACGTCACCATGTATTGTCATGGTTGGAACACGCCTAGTACTGTACGCGAATGAGTGGAGGCAGCATTGTTATGTATGTATTTAGTTATTTTATATATGTGTTTTATTGTAATTTCTTTATTGTGATATTTGTATTAAGTTGAAATTTATATTTGTTTATTCTGTTACTTTCATTTGTTTCATTGTTTCAATTATTTCAGTTCACCGTCATCAGTTTGTGTCGAGACGTGTGTAAATAAATGTTCATACCTCCACCGGAAAATTATGTTTTTGTATTCGCAACAGTGAAATAACAATGGCATCAGAAGAGCTAGTTCATGTGCGTCGTGCCCGTAAGGGCGCGGTCACAAAGGCTATTGGACACATCGAACGAGCAGTCGCGTGTGAGGACGCTAGGGCAGTAGAAATTGCATTGGACAGACTAACGGACACGTTTCAACAATTCGAAGCGTCACATGATGCATACCATGCTGAATTGGAAGATAACCAGTTAGATGAAAGTGAAGAATCAAGCCAATTTTTTTTACATAAAGGAAACACGGGAAGCTACTTTCAACAATATGGGCATTTTGAACGTACAGTACACCAGTACACCAGAAGCAATATATACGGTCACGCAAAGTGACATTCAAATCCAAAATACATTTTTGTCACTGGTCTTTGAACGCCGCTTTCCACAGTTACTTATGGATTAAATTCACTGTGTGATTTTTGTATGTTTTACTATATATTTTTCATGTCGGTTATATTATTTTCTTTGCATTGTTATAACACAAAGATGTTGAAATGATAAAATGCCTCACGCGGATGGGGTTTCATCCCGTAATTATATCCCATCATGTTGTCATTAGTAACACATCTATTCCCTTTTTTAAGACCACATTACAAAATGGGCAAAATTACAAACTCGTTTCGAGGTTTTTATGACACAAAAAAGTGTCTAATGGCCCGACTGGGGCTCGAACCCAGGACATTCGCGTTATTAGCACGACGCTCTAACCAACCGAGCTATCAGGCCTCCCATGATCACTACTTCGGTAAAATTTCAAAAAAAAAAAAAAAAAAAAAAAAAAAAAAAAAAAAAATTCTCAAATACTGCCAAATGGTAGGCTACTGCACGGTCGTTACGATACGATACGACACGATACGATGGATACGATGGAAATCCGATGTAATGGTTTACAGGATGACATTCGCTGTACATACAGTGTCTTTATCGTTTTTAATCTATTTCCACTTCACGTCATGCTATATCCGATGTTGTCCATCATTAACGACTAATGTTGTCATTATTTTAACCTTAGAAAAAAAATTAAAAAAATATTTGAACAATAAACAATTCCAACTTTTATCGAGGAGGGGAGACGGGTTCGATATTCTTAAAATGTATCTTGGAAGTTGTATCACTTTATCCTAGAAATTAAGACGGGTTCGACCTCCCCCACTCCCCCCGCCAAATCCGCCACTGGAACTAACAGGGCAACAGGTGCAGGTCAGGCCTGATAGCTCAGTCATATTAAATCATGAAATGTATTGGCCAGGGTAAAAGTTTCGAGAAATTGCGTGCGTGTGTGTGTGTGTGTGTGTGTAAAATTGGCAAGGGGTTCCCATATTCGAGCGATCAGACAAGTACTTAAGATATTTGTCGCACTGTACATGGATATATAACGAATAAACTTGACATGGATAATACGTGCACCTGGAGATAAACTACGTTATATTTACACTCCTACGGTTGATATCTCCCATGGTATGAAAAGCAGGTCAACTTGTGGCCCTGTCACTGAAAAACGCAGGGTCAGTAAACGTAACTTATAAGTGAGAAACAACACCAGCTGGCGTCAATGTTAAATATTAATCGACATCTGAAGGGCTGAGACTTAATTCACTGAGAAAATGTCTGATTTCGACTTGAAAAGCTTTACAATTCCCGGCCAACACTACCTAGATGGTGTACTCCTGGGTGGATACTCGCCTCGAGAAAGTATAGAAATGGTGAAAACGTTCGACATGTTTGAAGATGACTGCGTGGTTTCAGCATATCCCAAATCAGGTGGGTGAAGTTATAGTTAAACTGAATAATATATTTGTCAAAGTATTACCATTGAAAACTGCACCATTTTCTTGCATTAATGGTACAAACTTCTTCTGAACCATATTATTAAGGTTTCCTTTACGACTATGTGAACATAGTGGGAGTGAACACATTTGATACCTCAGAATGGTACGTGCTGTAATCGACTTTTTCACCATGCTGTAAACATATATATATTGCTGATACATGTAGAAAAAATTTTTTTATTGAAAATTCACTTCTAAGCTGCTATAGAAAAAATAAAACATTACATACAAAGGAGCCAATTCATAATTAACCAATGGCCTGTCCAAAGTCCGTCAGGAGAGTGGGGGAGGGGCACCTGTGCCAATATTTGATTTAAACGCGCCTTAGGTGCACAAGGCTTTCAGTTTATCTGTTATAAAATTATATATATAGACATTTGGGTGTCTACAGGTCAGACATGGAGCCTGGAGTTGGTTTACCTCATCCTTCACTACGACAGCTACTATGAAAACGAAGAGACGGACAGCCTCATGCGTACACCATGGTTGGAACATGGCAAGGTCGATAACGCAAGACTACGAGAGTTGGGCGAGGTCCCGCGACCACGAGTTTTCAAAACACACGTGGCTGCGCACCAGCTACCTGAGCAAATGCGAGAGAAGCACTCAAAGATGATACACGTGTTGAGAAATCCTAAGGATGTCGCCGTCTCCTACTACCATTTCTACCGTATGGATGCAAGCCTTGGCCGCTTTCCAGGCACGTGGTCTCAGTTCTACGGGATGTTTATGGCGGGAAATGTAGCCCACGGATCATGGTTTGATCATGTGCTTCAGTTTTGGCGGGAATTTAAAGATAACAAAGACGTTCTGTTTCTCCACTACGAAGATATGGTTAAAGATCATGCTGGGGCAGTTCGAAAGGTTGCCAACTTTCTTGGGAAATCTTTAAATGAGAATGTAGTCGAGGAAATAGTCAGACGTACTTCTTTCGGAAGTATGAAACAAAATCCAGCCACCAATTTTTCAAAATTTGAGGTTTTTGACTACTCAGTTTCCCACTTTTATCGCAAAGGGAAAGTGGGCGACTGGAAAAATTACTTCACCGTCCAACAAAATGACGAATTTGATGAAGTCTACCGAGCGAAAATGGCAGACAGCGGTTTAAGCGTTGACTTTGGCGAGTAACAAGAAGTTGTGAAATTTGATATGGAATAAGAACTCTCATAAAGAAAATGAGAGTACACGTAAATTCACGGACCTCCTTAACATACATATATATTGATCCTTTAATTGCATATGTTTGGCCAACTTCTGTTTGTGTTTGACCAAATGCTTTACTGGTACATGTACTACATGTATCAGCAAGCGAGAGTAACACTTAATGTAGGGCCAAGTTTGATTTCTGTCTATAATTGTATATTTTACTGACTCAAATTAGGACTACATGTTATTCAAAAATATACATACCGATCTTTGTCAATAGCAATGTGAATATGTGAATGTGGTAATATATATCACATTTACCCAAATAAGCAAATCTACCGGGTTTCCTCGGTGAAATTAAGGCTGCGACTCTTCTAGCCACAGGCCATCAGACTAAATACACAACCTAAAATTCTCCAAAAGCCAATGTAAGAAGACAGACGATGACGCGCATGCTTTATTGGTAGCGTTGTATTTCTCCCAAAATTAGATAGATGGTTCATTCCGAAAGTATCATTGCCTTAACGCAAAATTATTCGAATGGTTTCATCGCTAATGCTAGGGGGGGTCCTTAGATAGCCTTTTTCTCCAAAACAGTGCCAAAACCACCTAAAAAGATGCTAATACATCTTAAAAACAACCTGCAAAAAACCAAATTAGTCTATCTCTATTATCAGAGCTGCTACTTGGGTTTTAGTATTTTGGAGAAAAATCGCTAAAAATACTTNATTTAACGGTGATCCAAAGGAATATCATAACTTTTGCGCGCTCTTTGATGAGCTAGTTGGGAATAAAATTGAAAGCGGTCAGGTAAAATTAACTAGATTGATACAATTTACCAGCGGAGCTGCTAAGAAAGCTATCAAAAACTGTATCATCATCGGCGGTGAATCTGGATACCAAGCAGCGCGTGCCATTTTGAAAGATAGGTTCGGAAATGACCATTTGGTGGCGAGACATTTGATCGAGAATCTCACAAGTGGTGGAAGCATTTCTTCGCCTACGGAGCTCCAAAGTCTAGCTGATGAACTTCAGATGACTCAGTTAACATTAGAAAAGTTGAAAATGAGTAATGAAATTGACAACCAGAATTCTATATTACGCATAGTTAAGAGGTGTAAAGGGCACGTAGGTGATAGGTGGCGAAAGCATGCTCTTAAAATCAAAAACGATGATAACAGATATCCAACTTTTAAAGAATTTACTGTTTTCATGATGAAGTATGCTGCTGATGCATGTGACCCTGTGTATGGTGAATGTTCATTGTATGGGCGAGTGAAAGTCAACCCTTCTGTATCATTAGCAAGCATGACTGGGCCGAGTGCGAGTGATGATATGGATGTCCCTCCGTGTGTAGTGTGTAAACAATCACATGGGTTGTTTCAGTGTGACATGTTCAAGAGTAAAGAGCCTCAGATGCGCTTGGATATTGTTAGACGCAACAAGTTGTGTTATAATTGTTTGAGGGCGGGACATTTTGCCAGTCAGTGTAGAAAAAAGTCTGTATGCAGCGTGCCGGGTTGTGGAATGAAACATTCTAAATTTGTACACGTTTCTGTGAAAACAGATCTCACTCCCCCCATTGCGTCACATACCTGTACTCAGACAGAGTCGCGAAGCGTGAATTTACCAATTGTGGCTGTAAAGATAAATGGCGATAAATCGGCTTTAGCACTGCTCGATAGTGGCTCTACATCCACTTTCATTTCTGAGAAACTGGTATCAGAACTTTCTTTGAGAAGCACAGGGCACGTGAAATGTCAATTAAGTACTATTGACGATGTGAAGGGAATCAACTCAGCCGTAGTTTCGTTCAATGTGTCACCTCAAGATGACAATTCTGTTGCGTATCCAATTTACAACGCGATAGTTGTGCCTAGCATACGCGTCCGGGCGAATCGGTTTGTTGAGACAGAGCGTTATCCTCATTTGGCGGATTTGTCTTTTAGCGATTATTCAGATAAGAGTAGCGCGGATTTGGTCATTGGCATGGATAATGCCCACTTGATAATGCCGTTGGAGGTGCGTCATGACGAAACTGGAAAATCAAACATGT
>NW_019775505.1:90056-101277 GCF_001039355.2 Lingula anatina
AAAAAAAAAAGGAATTTTTTACGAAAAAAAAATTATTTGTGCCAATATTCAGAAACTACACAGACCTAACCTATAATATTATTGGCAGGTGTTGCCATTAGGGACATCTTTCATCTCCGTCAGTTTAGGGTCAATCAGTGCATTTTCATGGTAGCAGGGGGCCATTAGATGCCAAAACAGCAAACTCTCTCTAATTCTGGAACCGTTAATGCTAGAGACCTCTTGTTTTTTGCATTTTGTAGTGCATGTCAAGCCCAACACTGATGGTGTCCATTTTTTTGTTTTCCTTACATTTTACGAGTTACGCTGTATCAAAAAGTACATTGTGATGGTGAAAGCAGAATGTGCAATATGTTAATGTGTAATAAATTTTGAACATCTGGAAAAGATATCATAAGGTTTGGCAAGGCAGACAACTTTTGGTCAAAAATGGCGTAATTTCATGAAATTTGAACATCTTGAACCTTTTAGTACCTCACACTTCAATTGAGAATTTCAACCAAAATGACCTTTTCTTTATTTCAATTAATTTCTTCTGTAGGAAATTTATGGCACATTACTGTAACTCCAAAATTGTAACATTTAGTCCCTTATATCTCCAAAACTGGCAGAGATAGGTCCATAGTTACTATTGAAGTTGAATAGGAAGTCATATATTGGCAATGTAACTGTGACCTTAAAATTGACCTTTGACCTACTTTTCACCATGAACTGAACTTTGCATAGTTTCCATCCCTTATATCTCCAAAACTGGCAGAGATAGGCCCATAGTCACAACTGAACTTGAATAGGAAGTCATATACTGACAATCTAACGGTGACCTTAAAATTGACCTTTGACCTACTTTTCACCATGAACTGAACTTTGCAACCTTTCTATCTGTTATATCTCCAAAACTAGCAGAGATATGCCCATAGTTACTATTGAACTTGAGTAGGAAGTTATAAACTGGCAATCTAACTGTGATCCTGTAATTGAACTTTGACCTACTTTTTGCCATGAATCGCACTTCACAAATTTGGATTTTAACTTTTACTTTTCCCCATGAATTTGTTTTAAGCTGTAATTTTCAATAAAAATATTTAGAACGCTAGACTGCATTTTTTACATCTTGCCAAGCACAACACTGGAGATGGTGTCCTTTTTTTTATTTCAGCTGGTGGCATAATACCCAGAGGCGGTATGGCCTCTCTGATCCTCTCTGATATTCTAGTTAATGTTATATCTCTAACAGACATGACCAAAAGTAAATTACTGTTGACAACTTTCAGTTAAAATGTGAAATCACTGGACCAGAAGAATTAATTGCTTGTCTGCCTGGCTCTGTTGACAAGCATTTCCAAGATTTACTTTCCCGGGGACTTGGTGTTAAACTGAGACACAGGGCAGGTCCAAGGAAACTCCTGAAACACAGAGCTTTTAGCAGTGAGTAAAAATGTCAAATATTGGTGAAAAGGAAGATCATTTCTGAAGAGACTAAATTTGTGTTTCACCTATCAGGCCTTATAAACAGATTAGGCATTTACCAACACTACCCATAGATCTTTTAGCATTTAGGCCCATATTAGCCACATAACCCACAATTAAAAGGGATAATAACTCCTTGTGTGAGGTCTATATTTCATATTAAAAACATTGCGAATAACTCATAGAACTATAATATATTCTGTTTTAAGACAAAAACAGCAGTTATAGCAATTATTCTGATATCTGAGCTTGTCTTCAAACCATGTGACCTCCATTTATGGCTATACTCTGTTATAATCTCTTAAGAGATTTTAACAAAAAACCAAACTTTTTAGAAAAAAAAAACAGGGACTAACTTTGAATGTAAAAATGGATTCATTATATGATTAACCATTGGTTAGTATGGGAAAATTGTTGTTTACTCCAGGAAAATTCATTTTTTGGCCAAAACGAAGAGTAATTATCCCTTTAACCAACACACCAATGCGATTCCTAGCACTAACATTCATCTGCTCTGGTAGTGGTAGTTAATCTGCAGGTTATATGGTTAATATGGGTGTTAGTGCCAAAAGATATGCAGGCAGTGTTAGTTAACGCCTAATCTGTTTATAAGGCCTACTATAGCTGCTTTATGAAGCATGACTTCATTTTAATTGTTCTTAGGTAACGTCTTGACACAAGTAACAATGAAAGACTAATTTTGCCATGTCTGCAGATATTGTCCCTTTAGAGTTCATATTTTATCAGTTTGATTTTGATTTTTAGAAATCTCACAATATCTCACAAGCATGCTGAAAATATAATACATGTACTAATGAAAAACTGATTTTACCTTGAAATGGTTTCAGAATTCGGGGAAAATTTTACGGCCCTGCAGAGTTTCCTTCAAGAGCAAAGATTGGATGATGGATTCTTAAGTGACTATGCCAAAGATAATAACAAAGAAATAGTAGGAGATCCTTTGAATGAGAATTGCATGTTTAATGCATTGGCTGATCAATTAGTAGAACATCTTAGCTTGCGGACAACAGGACAAAAGTTTCGAGAAGAAATTGTTAAGCATCTGAGAAACAATCCAAAAAAGGTTTGAAAATTTTTATTATTATATTTTTTGTTGACCAAAGGAATCTGTAGTTTAAGTATTTCAAACATTTATGCAGAATGCTTAAATGGCAGAAAGACTGAAAAGAAGAAATTAGCTAATTTCTCTGCAATTAAACTAGTTGAAGCATCGTTTCAAGAAGCAAACATAATTTGCCCATTTACAGATATCAGTTGTATAATGTTAATGATTGGATCTTTTCAATGGGAAAAAATGATTAATCTTTCTTTTTAGGATCTTTTTAGAATCATTAAAATTATATTTCTATATAGGTTTTGTGGTGTTTTTACTACATACAAAAGAAATACAAGGTTACCTGCTTTCAGTTTTGTCACTACCACTCAATAGGAATGTTCTAATTTTAAGAATCTGTACAATTTACAATTTCGCCCATTGAAAAGATGAGTCATTACAGTAAATTAGATTATGTCACAAACAGAGTTTAAGTGATGAGTGAAAAAAATATTCCAGACAGATGGTATGTCACTGGTGCATTTCCTGGATGATGACGACCCTTCCTGGAGGAAATACAAAGAACAAAAAGCACATATCTTCCGAAAGACTGCAACCGAGGACTGGCACACCAAACAAAACCAGCTGTGCCAAATTAAGTGGAGGTGGTACCTTCGTCACATGAGCCACAGTGACACGCAGGGAGATGCTTTAATTCTGTGGGCAGCAGCACAGCTGTATGAAGTAGACATCAGGATTATTGCAGACGATGGAAATCATTTTGTTATACACACTGAAGCAGAGTTCCCGCAAGCAGAGCTTCTCCTTGGTTACTTTCAAAATCTAAGATTTGTCAGCTTGTGTGATATTGCAGGTAATGTAGCAGTTGAAGTATTACTGGCCTTGGTATTTGAAGCACATATACTTCATTTAATCAAAAATAATAATTGATATTTGTAACACTTAATGTGATAAAGGTTATTTAATATGTACATAGCCATACTTAAGATAATAGATTTGATAGAAACATATATATATATAACCGGTCGGGGCAAAAAAGTTGCTGTTCTGTTTTTCTTTATATATATATATATATATATATATATATATATATATATATATATATATATATATATGATAATTGATTTACATATTAAGAAAAATAACTTTAGTAAAAAAAAAATTCCTATACAAATGGAGTGATTAGTGATCACTCCCAGTCACTTTACAATGTATGTTTACTAGTAGTTTTAGCAGGAATTGCTTTAAAAAAAAAGAATAATTTTTTCAGTGACAGAAGTGCTCAATGCAGACCAGGTGCCAACTGGTGAAGTACTGTTGGCGCTACTGACACCTGCTATTCCAATTTTTTTGGAAAATGCAGAGGTATGTAATAATATATTTCCCTCAGCTGTTAAATTATATTGACTTTATAGATTACAGAGTAATATTTGATCTGAAATAATATATCAAAAGCAATTTTTATTGAACCCAAGTCAAAGAAAGGATGCATTTGTAGCAAACTTCTCTTTTGAAAAAATAGGTAGCAATTTCAGTACTTAAAAGCACAATAATACTGAAAATAATAGCCATTAAGAAATTAGATTTTTTTAATGTCCTCTTTGGGTAATTGATATCATAGTATAAGATAGAATTAATTGAATGATTCAGTTATGTGAAATATTATACCTTTGCACATCTTTTGTCAGAAGTCCCAACTTTCCGTTTCAGGAAATGATTGAAGTTCAAACTGAAACTAATGTACATCATGCTGAAGTTACTGACGACTCAACCAAAAAATAATATGGTACATCGACCCTTGTGTCTAACTCTGGATGGGGGAGGATGTGGGGTCAACTCGGTCTGGATTCGATTCCAACCATATAAACGAGTACAAATGCACTTGTTTGGTCATAAGAGAGTGGGCTGACCACTCGGATGTTTAAAATTTCAGCTTCAGTGGTTTTGTGATCAGCTGTTACAAAATCATGTGTTTTTTCTGTCTTGTGATTGGTGTGAATCAATCAGAAAGTATGAATAAAGCATTAATCAGGTTCAATATATGGTGATTGATTAAGCCTATTTAAGGTAGTCACCAAATCCAGTATGACACATGACATTTAAATGATCTTTTCTGACCTTTATTTCACTTTGTGTACCTGAATAATGGGTCATATTTCACACATAAACTGTTATTTTCTTAATGTGCCAAAGGAACAAAAATATTACTTGATAAATAAATGATGCATTTTCATTGACTGTCAGTATACATTTACTGAGATTGATTATTCTATTTGAAACTTAATGGTGACATTTGGATGGGGTTTGTGACAAAAGTTTAAATTCAAATACATGTTGGAAGCTGTGTATATTTTCAAGTGTAGCTAGATTGGCCAACTAGGATTTCTGGTCTGGTTGCAGTTTGCATATCCATGCAATCTTCCATCAAAATTCAATATCATTGTTATTATTAGTCCATTTTGTGTATAAAAAGATTGGAATATTTTGTGATAGATTTATCATTATATTGATTGAAGCTCATTGATATTTAGTTAATTGAAATTTTTATATATTTTGTAGTGCTTAAAAGCATAAACATCATTTCTATGTCATCAAAATCACGTAGTTGCAAAGCTTATGATGTGGATCAAGGGATTTTCATAGAAACCAGGTGCTTTTTGATCAGCATATGTCAACGAATGTTCCTGATTTTTTTTTTTTTTTTATTTCTGTTGAAGAAATCATGCATAAGATGCTATTTTATGGCAATCATAGCAAGGTCTTGTTTCTATACAAATGTCTTGCAAGGTTTTTGCATCCGAGTACTGTAGTGTGGGAGAGTTCAGGAAGAGAGCCAAAGAGCTGTGTACGCTGTACTTTCATATTTAGTTAATGTTTTATATTTGTCTTACCATTGTAATGTAAGTGTCATCTAATGACTGACTTCCTTTATTTTAAATCCTATGTATCAAAAACAGACTATATTGAATGCATATTTTACCACTCTGCTTTAAATGCAAAGAAAATAGCAGTGATAGTAATGCGATTATGTTGTAGAAATTGAAATGGTTGTAATCCTTCAAATTCAAGGTTAACCATAGTTGTGAGACACATGGAGCTGTTATGCTATACTTAAACATTTATCATACACTTTGATAAAGGTTTAAAAACAATTGAAATTATATATTTATAATTGACTGTACTGTCTAAGCTGAATAAATTCTATTTTAATAACATTTTTTCATTTGACTTTGAAAATTCCCTTAACATTTCCATGTTATGAGAAGTCGAGAAAATATTGTTGCATCTGAAAATTCACACTGAAATGGCATGGTGACTTAATATAAAGAGTCTTTTTCTTCATGGATGTCCAAATCCCATGGGTATGAAGATGAAGACTTTTCATGATTTTTTTTTTTCATTTTATTCACCTGATATTTTACCATCAAACTTTCAAATATTTCCATCTTGAAATGATCACCAAATATCAAATAAATAGCTTTTTCATAGGGGAGTCATTGAATTTTCTTATTTTCTCATGAAAAATTTCACCCGCATACTAGCAAAAAGTGCCAATGTATCCTCCATTATGCATACTACAAGCAGGCCCGTAGCCAGCTATTTCAAAAGGGGGTTCTTTTTCTGAAAAAGTGGACCTTTATCCATAAAAACTTCATGTACCTAGATCAAATTTTACCCAGAGTGGACCTTTTCCCAGCAAAAGGGGCGGTTCTCTCGTCCCTTTCCAAAATCAAGCCTTGGGGAAAAAAAACTGCATAGGCCCTCTATAACTTAAGAGCAAATAATCACCCTATGTAAGTAAAAAAAAAAAAAAACTGCATTAGCCCACGTTCGGCCATATATGGGTCCTTTGTGGAACCCTTATTTTAGTTGATCTTCTTGCCCACATGGGACCCACGTGGAGCTCATGGAGAAATCCATCTGGGACCCACATCACAACCGGTATGGACCACACCCGGTATGGGACCCGCCCTTCATCCTTGCGTTTTGACTGAGCTATAATAAATACTAAACATAACCTCCTTGGCGGAGGTAATAAGAACACATCATAATATTAATCGTTATGGAGGTAATCCCGACAAAAACACGCTGTTCATATTCAACCGAATTTATTCACAAAGTCGTTTTTGGAAATTTAATATAAGAATTCTTTGAAATATATTTGCGGTATTTGTCCCTCCTGTACGTTGGTTCTGCTATTAGCGAAATCCTTGAATTCAAATATGGTGTCCCCGAATCTTGCCCTCTGTTGTCCTCCTGCTCCCCAGTAAGTTTTGAGCGTCCCAGGACTCGTTAACTCCACATTCACAGTGTACCAGACGCTAGGTTGAATTCTCACTGGTTGCGGAGATGCTACCTTAAAAGTGCGCCATCCGCACCATGTCAGCCCTTTACGAGTAAAATTGGCCAGTTCTTGGCAGTCTTGGTCCTTCAGGTGAACTCTCACGGCGTACGAAGTCGCCGATTCCTGTACATCGTTATACAGGCCGAGCCCAACAAGCAAGATGGATCTGTTGCATTGAAAAGATATGGAATCCGTCGAGCCGTCAGCTCGGATAGGTATGGCGTAGCCGAGTTGCGCTGATGATGCCTTGACCGTACTAAAACGAGTGATAATGCGTTCTTGCCCTACAAACATGCGCCGTCTATCACAGAAAGATTTCATTATTGAAGTGTCTTTAAAAACCAAAGAATCATGAATCTCACGCAACTCATCCAGGGTGAAATATCCAGAATTTCCAGACGCTACTGTGGACAGAACCTCTGCTGGCAGAAGTGGGTANTAATGCCTCCATACGCAGCCGTGAGGCATCTATTCAGCCAAGTTGCTTTCGAGACCTGCTTTAAAAACGCCGCTCTAAAACGAAACAAGCCATGTGAAAGCTCGGGAAACCTCATGCCCATCATACCAAGGAACAGGCCCATGGAGGGGCATTGTCCCTCGGCCGGTCTTGCATAACAGTATCAACAAGAAGGGAAATCTAATGCTAAGTACCCGTAAGAACGATGTCGGACATGTTTACGTATAACAACACCGGAATCTAAAGCAGTGTGGGTAAATCGCGGACCCATTGTCCCGGCTCCCTTACATAACAATCAGAAGCATGGAGAGTGGCCAGATTACAATACCTTGCTTAGCCTCTTGCAGTGTCTAATGCGTGAAAACAGTGCATTATCCACCGACCATAGGATCACCTTACAACAAAAACTTAGATCCCCTAGCCACTGAGTACGCCATCATCAAGCTGAATGGGAGCCATTTGAAACTCCGGAATCTGTCTTTTGGGCCAGCAGAGTAAAGAACTGTATATTTATCACAATGGGTAATAGGCCTCCCGTCTTTCTTGAAATTTTGATATAAGTTCTGCGTTTGTAGAAGATGAAGTAATGAAGGTTTGTAAATTGTATTGCACGGATGTGACCGAATACCAGGGCAGAGCGGGTATTGAAAGGGCGTGACTGTTTCAAGGTAGCTTTTTGTCAGTGCAATTTACCGACAATAGAAGCACCTCATATTGTTTCTTCTGCATATAGCATGAATAGGTCTTATGACTACTACCTGGTTAAAATATCCCCTCCCACAATTTTGAAAACGAGAAACTCGTGTTTGTGACATTGTATGTTTTCAGAGGGAAATTTTCATGAATGCAATAGAAAAGGAAGACAGCATTATTAATTCATTCCAAATCGGTATATTTTACAACATCATATGCTGATTTCAACACTGAATTGTTATTATACACCGGCAGATTTGCTTTTTGGGACATTTCATCGCCCTTTTCAGTAGACACATTTTCATTAAATATCAGTAGTCGTCCAAAATTGTTCGATATTGATGTTTGTAAGAAGGTCAAGCTATGTCCGTTGGTGATGCAAAAATTAGTGATGTTGAATAAATCTCTTGGGGAAATAATGATCGGACATGTTGAACAATAACGTGTAGTACTAGTGCAGAAGTTTTAGCAATAACCTTGCGTAACTGTCAATTAAATGTGTTAACAGTAAAGACCGATTTTCTGCGTGATTTGACAAGATATTAGCTTTTTTGAAGACGATTAGACCCAAACCACAAAATTAACACGACGGAACAAGGCACATTCGAGAAAAATCGTTTACACAAACTTGCTACATAAACAAAGTTGAGTCAATTCTCCTCAATGTCACGAGCTGAGATATTTATTCAGGTATTGTTGTTCCACTGTCAGGTTCAAATGTTGAATATTTTAAACAGAGCGGAGAAATAATAAAGAGAGAGCCTGCTGTTTACGTGTGTGTATAAATATTTAAGTCGAACTAAAGTACAAGCCGTGACTGTTGCTTTTGATAAATGAAACATGAAATACTTAATGAAGTAACAGTATTCACACTCCGTGAACAATTATCCAATGATGTTTTAATAAACATTGCTATCCGCACCTGTTAGATTCAAAAAGATTTAATCCATCAATAATTCATAAAAATGACAACCCAAAAGATCATTTGTGGTGTTTTTCTAATAAATAATGCATTGCCTACTTGTTTTTGTTTTGGTCTTGACTACGATAGTTTACTCCTTTTTGGAGCTAATTAGCGTAATTAAGCTATCTAGAATCACGTCACACCGTAAGGATGTTTCAAATTCAGCTTCAGTATTCAACTGAATGTTTGTGGAATATTGTTATCGTAGTGTCGTTGTCAAATTATCCATTTTTCTTGTTATTTTTACTACAAAGCTTGTATTTGGCTATCAATTCTAATTCTGCTAATTAATGTTTTTACAAGCGGTAAAAATAGGAAGGATTTTAGGAATCACACAGGGATTGTTTAAATCTACAGAAGAAAAATGCCACTAGTGACTGGAATTAAGAAATATTGTTTAATTTGTGCATAAACCAATGACTGTTTAATTGGCATTTAATTAGGTTGAAAATGTTTTAAATCATCATACTGGGTATATTTATATATGGAAATCAGGCTGAATGAAAAATATTTCAGATATTCTTTTTGTAACAGATTCAGAACAAATGTGTTTCATGTCAGATGGACCTCGTTCTACTGCGATTTATCCCAAAGGATATATTCCTGGTTACTATGTTGGAAAAATGGTGAATATTTTTTGCAGTTAGTCACGATTTCTTCCCTGCTCAATTCTAACAATTTTACAACTTATCTCTGTATTCAAATAGTTTTTATTCTTTTCATATTTGCGCCAGTAATACTCGCTAAAATTAAAAAAAAATCGGGCCTATGTTTACATTCATATCGAGAAAAACTGACCCCTGACGTCTAAGGTACCGGTGATAAAACCTCCGCTTAAAACGGGTCAAATTAGTTTGTCGTCAGGCTTAACACGATGCATAAACAACCTGGACATGTTGCATATTGATTATATATTACCCATTTCTACCTGCGAACGTTTACAGTAAAAAGCAAGCAACACACTTTATCGAAAGGGCAACGGTTTTCTTAACATATTTATCTTTCGACACTGTGAACAAAATGCTATTTGGACAGTCTCGAATGTTCCAAATACTAGGGTGCCGACAAAGAAGGGTGACTCATTTCGTCTCTTAGTTAGCATAATATATTTGTACATTTGTTTAACCTTGCCTTCCAAATGCTTGAACAATATTGCTGAAGGCACAGCGTTTAACTTCGCCGAGTCGTTGCACGGAGAGATGTACCGCCTATTTTTTTTACCTACGTTGAACGAAAGTATGTAGTTGTTTGAGGATCAGTGAAAGATCGTAGAGTACATTAGGACGAAGGCAAAATAAAACCTATTGTATATTTTACGAGGAAAGAAGTAACATCAGTAAATATGCGATAGAGACTGGCTAGATGCATGTTATTTTTTTTATTCAATGCAAAGACAACCTTATTTGATTTAAATATATGCTTTGAAAGAGATATATTATGAGCTGGTGGGGCAATATATTATGTGTGTTTTTCAAATGATTAGTGTTTCGGCGAAGTTCGACCGTTGCTTCCTGATATACTAAGTTCTCTTCAAAAGTTGCTTTGGTTGTGCATATACCTAAAGGGCACTATCCCAAAAGAGTGTGCGCATCCTTTTATCGAATAAAACGATCTGTTACTTATTCATACAACAAATGTGCGTCGTACAAAAAGATGACAGTGCACCTTTCAGTTTGAAAACCACGTGTGTCTTCCAAGTTTACACAGAACATTACTTATCGCCAACACATGTTCCTTTCGTGTGTCTAACACGCTGTATCACCCAATGTGTCGATCAAACCAAGTAAATCACTGTTGTCGCACATCCCTCCGTGCTCCATCTCCCCGAACTTATCACGCTTATCAAAGGCAATTGCATCACGGGCACTTGAACGCCCAAGAGCCTCATCTACAACGAGGCATGTAATCGCGCGATGAGGTAGCTCCATCAGCTGAAGCGTGTTTGACAACATGTACATGGTTTGATCCCTAGCATTGGGGTTATCGGCGGCCACACTTGACATGTGTGAGGACCACAAGCCCTTGCTAGTACTATCTGCACTACAAATGAGGAAACGATAAGGGGGCTGTGAGGAACGGTGACATCACGGTTGCGCACCTGTCATTTGGGATGACTCTGGAGTTCAACGGAACTTTTTTTTTCAACTATTGCGAAATGAGATGAAGAAATCGGTGATGCTGTATGATAATGATAGTAACCCAATACGGGGACAAGTGCTT
>NW_019775505.1:103093-139391 GCF_001039355.2 Lingula anatina
TTAAAGGCATAATAACTCTTTGTATGAGACCTATATTTCACAATAAAAACCTTGTGAATAACTCATAGAAATATAATATATTCTGTTTTACCACAAAAACAGCAGTTATAGCTTTTATTCTGATATTTGAACTTGTCTTTAGACCACGTGACCTCCATTGATGTCTATACTCTGTTAAAATCTCTTTAGAGATTTTAACAAAAAACCAAACTTTTTAGAAAAAAACCAGGGACTAACTTTGAATGTAAAAATGGATTCATTAACCATTGGTAAGTATGGGAAAATTGTTGTTTACTCCAGGAAAATTCATTTTTTGGCCGAAACGAAGAGTTATTATTGCTTTAAGCTTAGACTGTTAAAATCGGATAGCCGACTATGTTCAGTGGCGTATTTAGGGGTTCCTGACCTCCTCCCCCCTTCGATTTCTGAAAAAAAAATCACAACAATGGTCCCCTCTTGAAATTAGAATTTTGACTAGCTGAAACATAGGTTGCCCTCTAAAATGCCTAAATTTTCAGGGCCCTTCAACGGGTCCCGCACCCCACGCCAAGGGGGGGAGGGGATGAGGGAGGGTCGGCTTCGCATCCGCGGACCCTCCCCCCTTCAAATAACCCTGGGTGCGCTCCTGTGTGTTATGGAGGCTAATCCTCTACCACGTCCGTCATGAGTGCAGGAAGCAGGAGCGGGTTGGCAAAAGGAATCCTCATCGTCTTAATTTTGCTTCATACGCGACTCTAAATAAAGTCGACTTTGAAGCATTTGTGGAAGAGTGTTTTTAGGCAAGTAACCACGATAAACGTCAGTCATCTTCCGATACATGTAACATGCTAAATCACAGAGTTTGATGGAAAGCAGAATACAAAGCAGATATAGTTACTGCCCACTTGTCACAGTTTTCTCCATCATGATTGGTTGGAAATGAAACTCATTTAAACATGATTCCATTGTATATTTTGAGCGAAGCGAGGCCGACTTTTTTGTCATCAATCCCAAACCTGCCAGAATAAGCGACGCTCTATGAAAGCTAAAACAGCAAGGAATGGTTATGAACTAGCGGAAAATATTGGTAAATGTTCCATAAAACAATTTGTCTCGAGTTGTTTGCAGTCCTAATCAAGGCCAAGCTGTTGACGTATGTATCTGCCAACAATTCTCTGCGGTCGTCTCTGATACTCTCGCATAATCTCGTTAGTGGCCGTGACTTGGTCTCCCTTCAGTCGGTTGACTAGCGTTACACAAACCACCGCACCTGGTAGCAAAATAACAAAAATAAAAGAAGCTTTATGATTTCCAAATGCACCACCATAGAAGAAGTGATAAAGAAAATTTGTAGATTCTTTCGCTATGCACTGCTACAGGGTTTCATTTTATTTGTATTCATAATCAAGTATGTAATTTCTTTTTACCAACAGCAATGTGAAATACTGCCCAAGGAGTATGGTAAAAGATCTAAGTTTTATCTTCTCCAATATTTCCAGACTTCTCTTGGGGAAATGATATATCGGTACACAATTATTACACTACAGCAACAGTGCGGGTATGTTGTTTACTTGGTACATGTACACTTTTCACTATATTATGTACTACTCTCTGACTACTACTTCTACTATTACTGAAACAGTAACCGCTACTACTACATTGTACTACTATTACTACTACTGCTACTTCTACTACTACTACTACTACTTCTATTCACGCAATCAGCCTCCTGTTTTACCTTTAATATTGACCCGGTGGCACATGGCGGCAAAAGCCACGGCCTCCATTTCGATATTCCGAACTCCCGCGGCGTACAGCTCGTGTAGATAGTCCATCTTTTCTTTCTCCGTGAACGTGCACACTGCGCCGTCTAGTCGGGCTTGCTCTGGGAGATAGTAAGTCAAAAGAGGAAATAAATAACTTGTCAATAATCATGGAGAGCCTCGGTAAATTTCCAACACTTTTTTGGATTCTCGTATGCGATTTTCGTGACTACAAGACATTGTTTTCCACAAATAGGGTGTCTATGATTAAAGCAAGTATTACATTATTCCTCGTTCCTTTCATAGAATTCCGAGAACCTATTGAGCGTATGCTTTCAACTCAATCGGCCCCAAGTCCACAGCGAACAGAAGCAATTTTTCTATAAAAATCCGGTACTCGTACCTTCGTAAAAGTCGTTAGCACACATAGTTTTCCCAAGAACAGTTTTAAAGTTGTCTTTGGGTGAGCTACACCCCAAAATGGCCTCGGCAAGTCCACGGTCCAACACACTTGGTTTCTTGGTCTCCTTTCCCAGTATCACCTGAAACAATGTCCCATCAAATATTGATGCAGTGCGTAGGAGGCTTAACAAACAAACAAACAAACAAACAAACAAACAAACGATAAAACCGATCATTATAGTAACTGAACATGCGTACTGTTTATTTTAAAATCAAAGAAAGTAAACAGGTGACAATACTAGCCATAGAGGTATTTAATTACTCGTATCATTTCAAAATATAATTTACATGAAATAAATAAATAAATAAATAAACACCTGTGTATAATATGGCTCCAGGAAGGTATTCAGGGCTTCCTCAGTAACAACCACTGTGCCGGGATCCAAACCTATCCATCATTAAACAATTAAATTCAATGAATTATAACATAATAAATAAAATATTCTAATTAAAAATCAGAATATGTAAAAGGCGACCAGCCACGTTAACATGGGATCAAACAAAACCCAAGATGGCCGCTGTGGTTTTTGTTCCTACTCCAGAGAAGTCGCTGAGCGTAAAAAGAAAACACTTATCCAGTTTTGTTGCTGAAACCTATAGCGGCTGAAAACGTAGGCCTACACGTCGACTGAAGCACCATATCCAAGGTCCAAGTTTCTCATTAAGCAAAGCGGATCTCTTCACGACAATAACGACAGTTTTAAGAGTTTTTTTTTCATTCGAAGATTATTATGGTTATGTCATCCGATATCACGTCTATTTCCGAGTCATTTGTTGTAATCATTATTACTGTGGGCCATACGGAAGATAATCTTAAATTCACCGTGTTTTTATAGTCATCAAATAAAATATAATAACAAAATAAAATAATGAAATAAATTCTAGGCGTAAAAGGAATGGTAGTCCGCTAGGAACCGTAGTCCATTCCCCATTACTTTGTACAGGTGACATTTGTGTCATATACTAACCCCCATACTCCAAATAACCCTAACCTGTAGTAATCTGATCATATGACGCCCCGGTGAAACGTGATAGAGAGCCCGCTTCACATTCCTTTGTACAGGTAAGATTTTGACCCACTGTTACGGTTTTTACTGGCATGATGGTGGAATAAGACACAAATTTTGAAAACGTGCATCATTCTTTCAACTCTAACCATCATAAATCGAGGCGGACATTCTGTTACATGGACCCTCAGTTTCGTTACACCGGTGTTTTCCATTCCTAGGACTACCATTCCTGTAACACCAGTGAGCCAAAAACTTTCCACCGGCACCGACCTATTCCTCCAGAGGTCCCCACTCTGATGATCGTCACGTCTTTACATTTGGCGTGGAACAAAAGTTTGAACAACTCGTGAAGCAAAATACTGAGAGATGGAACTCCCATACCGTGCTGGAAAGAAAGCAGAAATGCGTGATAGTGAAGTTAAAGAAACATACAAAACGAGTGCAGATTCCCTGTAATATATGTGAATCTGAATGCGGTCATAGACACATCGCACTAGTTGGGTCGGTCTAACTCTGCAGGGTATTCTCGTTATGTCCAACAGTAGAATCAGCTCAATTGTCTGGAACGTCTCCTCAAGGCGCTAGGGGCTAAAAAATCCAAGTGCACACAAAAGTTCATTCCCCCTAGCTGCTCGAGGAGTCGTGTCATTTAGTTTAGCCGATTGCACTTAGCAAGGGCCCCTGCAGAGTTGGAAAGAGCCAACTAGTATGATGTGTCTATCTGAATGCTCCCTTAGACTGGGTTCCCATACCAGGATCGATCCATCTCAATGGGGTTTCTCGCTAAATTGCTTTCAGTTTAAGTGGCTTAGATGGCTGTCACGCCTGCTGAAGCTGCTAATCGATAGTTAATTACCCCCTAACAGCTTCAGTAGACGTGACAGACATCTAAGCCGCTTAAGTTGATTGCAATTTAGCAAGAACCCCCTTGGAGATAGATCAATCCACAGTTAGTTCAATAGGGTGTGGGAATGGTCCCTAAGGTCCCATAGTGGGTTTTACATGTAGGTCATGTTCACACTTACACTGACACATAGCACAGGGCCGACTTTATACATGGCGTATCTTGCCTTCCCCTTGCCCAGGTTGCACAGTGTCATTCCAGCGGGAATCTCCACGTGCAGTTGTTCCTGCAAGTAGTCCGCCAGGTGCTTCATCCTGTTAGGGCTGCCACCTACGCAGACGAACTGTATAAAATGAATTGCGACTTAGCGATCAAAACGGTATAAGACTTCAGAATTTTGGTTACTTTTCGGTTTAACATGCGTTTTTTATATAACGGTTTTTATTGGCATGGAATAAGACCCAAAAGGTGCATCATCCTTTTAAAAAATATTTTTTGTTTCTTATTCCGATGTGATAGTTTATCTTACGAGAATTTCCAAATATAATTACTTAATGCCAAGTTAAAATTTCTTTGAAATTAAACGATTCTGTATAAAAAAGGTAATTGTGAACTTTAAAAGACAGTTGACTGAGACATTTTTTATACCTTGACGTTGCCAAACATGGCGGGTAGGTCATGTGACTTGGTTTCCAAGGCGATGTGATACAGAACATCTTGCTCCATCTCCCGGATATGAGGGTTTGGGATGTGGAAGCTGGAGCAAAAGAAGGATAATTTTCCTCAAAAAGTTGACACTTCTCTGGTTTTCCCCATAATGACCAAGGTACTGGTACAAGGGCATGCACCCTATCACAAGTAGGCAAATTCTGTGATTTACAAACCGGTTGATAATTTACGGTGACTCTCGTAATAGTGATCGGATGGAGACTGACAAATTTCTCAATATTATTATTATAATAATTATTATTATTATAATATAAAAAAAATGCAGTAGTATCGAAGTAGCAAAGAAGCATTAACGCGGTAGTGGTGTGGAGCATATTTGCAGTAGAAATGCACCATAGCCTACTGCAATTCTACTCCAAAAAGTACAAAAAGTACATTTGTATTACCCTCTACCAGGGCGACTGATAGATTTTTACGGATATTCACAGATATGTCTCTAGCTAGATAGATTGTCATTTTAACTGTAAGTCTAAGTGTCTAAGTACTAAAAGCTGTAAGGGGGTAATTAACTATGGTGCCCGCTCGGCTAACTGCATTTAGCGTGAACCCCCAGGGAGTTAGGTCGATCTAAATCTAAATCTCTGGGAATGCACCCTAGCATGTTTCAAAAATGCTAATTAGCTCCCAAATCGAAGCAGATTTGAAGCATGCTAGCAGCAGCAGTAGTTGTTAGGCGATAAATAAGCAGTAGAAGTGCACTGTATTAAAACTTACAGCACTAGTAAACGTTTTACCTTCTACATGACCCCGTGCAGGTACCGGTAAGGTGGTCTAACATTCACTAATTGCTTCATATCAGCAAGGTAACCTATTTATTAGCGGTCCTTCTGGACATTAAAATTTTGCAAAAACTGGTATTAACAGGGCATGGGGCTGTCAACTTTTGCTGACAGTGTAAGAAAAGCAATCTGAGCACTTTGGGGGCATCGTAGAACGGTTTTATTAGGCCTACATGTTTACTTATTGTCGCATTACCCAAACATGGCGTCATGAACATATTTATCAGGACAAATATGCGGTACACTGTGGTTGTAATAGCCGGAATGGCTCGTAACTAGTCAGGCCTGTAGCTAGCAATTTCAAAAGGGGGGTTCTTTTTCTGAAAAAGTGGACCTTTTCCCATAAAAACTATGCACCTAGATCAAATTTAACCCAGGGTGGACCTTTTCCCATCAAAAGGGGCGGTTCTTTCGAACCCCCGAACCCCCCCTGGCTACGGGCCTGCTAATGTACCAGGTATCTGCTCGTACATTCTATTTTTCTGATGTGTTGGGGCCTACGTGCCTGGACGTGATTATGTATCTCGCGTTTTGTCTGAATGGACTGAAGCTTTGAGGAATAGCCACTGGTTATAAACTGCGCTGTGAGGAGTTATAATAATAATAGATTTGTTCCTGCAACTAAGCTAAACACATTACTAGTAATCCTTCCTACAAGTACATTGTATTAGGCTTCAAAGCATATCTGACTCTATATTCTAGGCCTACATACCCATGGTTCCGACCAGAAGCCATCTATTGTGTTGATTCAAAACAACATTAAGTAAATACAAGGCCGAGGTCCAATAGTTAGGAAGTTAACGGGACACTCAATCAGGTGGCACAACTGGCACGCGCTATATGAGACCGGTCGGCTGAGGTCACAGTCACACTGCCACAGAACGGGGTGTCGGCGCCTTAACCTAGATAGCTTGACCCAAGAAAATATAGGTCAACCAAAGGTCATCTAAAGGTAGCAAGTGCGCCTGCGTGCGAGTGTAGGAGGGTTGAGGTGGCTGGAATAGGTGTTCAGTAAATCATTTGAGCATTACTGTAAAATAAAAATAAATAAATAAATAAAAAAGTCTAGCTTTATCACTGAAAGTGGGCGTGGGGTGTGGGAAGACGTTAAGGGGACTGTGTAAGGAAGGGACTCCAGGGAAATAAAATGTCGACTTTTCGATAACGAAGTTAAAAGACGTACGTGACGTAACAGACGATATGACGTAATGTTTAACGCAACGTAACGCCTCTCTTTGTCATGCTTACAAGTGTCTTTTGGCCCTTAATATTCTATGTTCCAGAAAAGTCCTTTGGTGCTATTTGCAATCATGGCTGCTCAAACAAAGGGGGGAAGCCACATGGTGAATGTACCTATCTTGGTTAGCACGGACATCCGCAGTTTCCTATAGCTTGTCACTCGTCAACGCCATCACGAACGTAAATCAGCACGCTAAAATGGTAAATTTTCCCAGAGAAAGGAGTAATAAATACACTAAGGGCTTTTTTCATGATGACATCTGCAAACCCAATAGCCATGACCAGTAACGTACCGAAGTATGCATAGCAACATATTTCACAACTAAATATATACCTCGTCCTGCCACTGTCTACAAGTACAAATACTTTTATAATCAATACTGAGAAACGCCATTTAATAGTGGTGTTTGTTTTTCAATGAGTCGACGTGTCACTGGCAGTTGGTGAAGTTAATTTTCTAACTTCAAATGATAGCTTTTCTCTAAACTGCAAATAAGCATCTGTGGTCATTTCACTTTTGCTGAAAAGGCTATTTACAAGAAAACTGCTTAATAAAGGGCACCATTTTATTCTGTAATACTAAGATTATGTCAATTAACTGCAAATAGCGTCAACGAACTTTATTTGCAAACTCAAAAAATAATTGTATTTCCCTAAACAAAAACTATATCGGAATCGCTGTTAAACCATTATTTTAGTGACTATCAAATTATTTTTTCAATCTTTTCTCCGCGGTTTCTTTGAATTATTCCCCTAAAAGAAGACAGGATGTATTATGGGCTTTCAAAAACATGTCCCGCAATTGTAATTTACACCAGGCCCTTGTTTTTTCTTTA
This sequence comes from Lingula anatina, assembly GCF_001039355.2. Next base: position 110,735 of record NW_019775505.1, read on the forward strand.
AATGTGATAAATATGGACGTTTTTTCTCATGAATTAACCACTTCTCCTTCTAAACGGTATGATAAATCATTATTTTAAAAATAACTCCCAAAGAACACAATTTGATTTATTTCAAAGAGAGAACCCGTTAAATGTAAATGTCAACTACGCATTCAATCTCGTCGAATGCCCCTTCGTATAGGTATATCTAAAACTTTGTCCAATCTTGATTATTTCTTTTCGGCGGTACTTAAGACGTGAAGTTAACCCGCCAAGTCGGTTTGACCTCTCCCTCGTTAATCGCTTAAACGCGGCTTACCTCATACCTGCCTGAGGGCGGGAAAGTTAATGAATCGTAATGAGTGGTAATTGGCGGTAAGTAAACGTTCATTACTGCTGAATGTGACCAATAACACTAATCACTTAGAGACAATACGAAACGAGAAGTGACATACTATTTATATAGGGCTAATTGTCTAAATTTCGATTGATAACACTCTTGTTTTTTACCGTTATTTTTTTTTCTAAGCAAATAATTTTTAAGTGAACTTTTATTATATCCCTTCATTAATTGAAATAACCGACAAGTAATGACAATAAGATAAGATTAACAAATACGAAAACACGAAAGAAACAAGTATGGGAATGACACAATCGTGTTTCATTACAACAGGAGATCCCTGTCGTGATAATCAATCCACTATTGTTCTTCGCTATACTCTTTACAACAACAGTGCACGACAATATCAACAACAACAGTAACCGTGTTCTAATTACCTATGCAAATATACAGTTCACACACCAGCGACATTACCATAACAAGGCACAGCTCCCTTTGGACCTTAAACCGTGGTCTGTCTTGGTCGGGACAGGGAGTGAATCATGTGTGTCTGTCACGAGTTTTCATCCAAAGATCAGTCACGTGACAACCCCAACAGAATTAAGTCTCACAAAATGGTTCCAAGTTCATATTTTCCACGGCACTCTGGTTTTCAGGTCCCTTCCTGATAAGCTTCCAATTATTTCAAGAGTGAGACTGATTGCTCTTTTGGAAAAAGAAAAAAAACTATCGCCACACTTCGCAATGTGTTGTCCTCGACGTCTAATTGCGCTGCGATTTAGAGACGCTTTCACTTCCAGAATAAGTCACCAAATTCCAAAAATACCAAAAAAGTTACCCTCCAGTTTTAATTGCGCTGACCTTCCTACGATAGTCGTTCGCATAAAAGCTAGACCACACTAAAAAGCAGACCGATTGGGAGCAGGGAAAACTTATGCCGTGCACGGTCCTCGACGTAATAAAAATTTAAATCAGAGACTACGGTATTTGAAGTCGCCGTCATTTTGCCCCGGGTCGCGAGACGGACAACTCTACAGGCGACGTACCGGAGACGCAAGACTTGTAAACTACGATTGTTTTTGCTCGGCTCCTCCACTGAAACGTTGTTTCTCACAGCTTTTTGAAAACTATCACTGTCAATACGTAGACACCAACCCGTTGATGGATGCACTACAAAAGATTTGAAACTGTGGTTACACTTTGCAAGTGACCAGCATCGTCTTGAGCACCTTTGAACTTTTCCTTTCAAAAAAGAAGTCATCTGGCTTCCGACTGACCTAAAAGCGCGGGCTGATACCTATTTTTATTTGTTATTTTCTTTCAAAATAGCATATTGGCTTTCGTAAAAAAAAAAATATATATCTATATATATTTGATATTACATACAAGACGAAGAACGTTTATTATATAAACCACTGCGGTATTTCATTGCGCATTTCACTATCGCCCACAAAGTAATTTTGCACATTATCTTATCTATATCACTAAAAATTATGTAAACCACAAAAAGGAAAAAAAGATACAAAGAAAAAATGATAAAAAATTCAAAAGAAAAAAATGTGAAGTATTCCCCGTCATGAATGAGTTAATATCAGTTTAATATATTCATTGATGTACTAAATATATACTTTGCATGGGCTCCCGCATACAAGGTTTACCTTTATTATGAGGGCGAGTGAAATAGCTCAATATCAAAATGAGAAAAAAGCCCTTATAATGATATTTTCGGATCGAAACTACTGTTCATTAAACTGCCTTCTAATAAGATTAAAATAAGTATAAGCAAACCAGAAATTAATTTGATCAAACAACAAAAGCACATATAACCATTATAACGTTCTGTTGTCTACCTGTATCTTTCAATGTGGCTAATTTCGTTCGATTCCGTCCAAAGTCGACATATGCCCCATGACCGTATGCTGCTACACGAAGCCTGCGAGACTCGGTTATATGAGAGCGCAACTCCGTAAGACATCCCAGGATCTGATCTTTGTCATGTTAGATAATGCAAGTTAAAAACCAACGTGTCTGAGGTCTCCTCCATCTCAGTATCACTGCATAGAAGCTACCATGTTGTATAATAGATTGATATTACAGCGACGAGCCGTAGGTAGGAACAACAGCTTTTCATTAAAATGCAAATGAAGCGGAGGTACTTTTACCGTTGGCGTGCGTATTAATTAATGAACTTGTTTCCGCAGTTCACCTTTCGTAAGGTTGTCGGTTGCAAGTTTAACGCTGGGTCAGTGATTTGATTGAACTTAATTTAAGTTTAAATGTGTACCCTATAGACGTAGACTTGTCGGACGTGAGAGCTATATTTGCTGTCTAAGGGCTCATTCCCAGTGACACTGACGTCCTCCATAGATCGATCCAACTCCGTGGGAACTCTCGCTGAATGCAATCAGATTAACTGATCCTCCTGGCGCTGAGAAGAATACAGGAAAACTGGTGTTTACACGAGTACGTTGGAAGCAGGTGGATTCGTGTTAATTTGTAAATCTGGTAGGATTCAGCGAGAGTCCTCGCGGTGTTGGATCGATCTTCGTCGAACGATACTTTTATTGGGAATGAGCCCTTAAATACTGTACCTGGAAATTTAAAAAGACTGTTACCTGTAAAGTGTAGAACGTGTCTTTGAGAGTAAATGCACGTGGAGTCTTTTCAAAACGAAAATATGGAATATGAAGGCAATCTCTAAAATTGGGATACAGGGATGAAAATGTACACAAAAAAAACTTGTGCCGGTGATTTTACTGGTGCCGGAAAAGTTGTTTCACTGAAAAAGCTCCCAAAATTTCAAAATAACCAAAATCTGTGGTTAATTAAGGTAAATTAAATCATCATTATCAGTTTTTTTTCACGATCAAGCTATAACGTCCAAAGCCTAAACCCGCAGTCGAAATGGAGAGATATTACAATACCGATTACCGTTCACGAAGCACCTAATTGTCTTCAAACAACCCTCACGACCTCACATACATCCTACAGGACACAGCCAGACAGTTTTAAATATTTTCTCTCGCACCCTAAAAGGCATTATGAAAATCTGGTCAACATCAATTCCCCCCGGTTGCTTTAGAAGGTAATCCCTCGGTACACAGTTGTGGATGAAATGTACATGGTCATCAATTTCATCCGTTATTTTCCACAGGTTGCGGATGAGATTACTGCTGACGTGTGAGGGTAGGGTCGAGGCTAAGTACATTAAGCGGCGGCGGGGAAAACAAGAATTTGTTTTAAGTCTTGTTGACAGTGGACTCAAAGCCTGTTCGCTTTCGGGTGAGAAGAGTACACGTGTGTTTTAATAACCTTGACACACCCCCAGAGCTAAGCGGAGATGTTTCCAGACGTTCATCGCTTCCTAGGCAATCTATAAAGGTGTGCCAAAAAAAAAGGAAAGAAAGAAAGAAAGACCTGTAATCAAGGTTGATAAAGATGCTGTTAACTGTAGTGCCACTAGTGGTCGTAATCGTTTAGTAAACCTACATGTTCAAACATTGCCGTGGTTGGCTTTATATTGATAATACCAATGATGCGTGGGGCCATTGTTTTACCTTTGCTGAGGTCCATCCGTTTTAAGTTACGGTTTTTGTATCACCAAATCAATCATCAAGTCTGAATCAACACGAAGAAAAGCAGTGCGGTGACTTAGTATTTCCGAACTTTCAAGTGTTTGTCCTAACGCAGGTAGTAAGCCAGCCATAATTGGGGAAGAAGACGCCAGGAGAGAAAGGGACAGTAGACAAATAACAAAGCGCACGCTCCATGTTTAACCCTACACGTACATGACACGCGTGCTTGGGCTAAAGTGAACACGCACACACACACACGCATACACGCACGTCCAAAGCAAGCAAACACAAGATCCTTCGCACATGCCACCATAGTATAAACGCACGCGTGAACTTTAATTAGAGTAATTTCCCCCACATTTAGAATAGCCTAAATAACCAAGCAATGTCATGTTTCCTTATTTGCTTCAGCTTACACAGTGTTTGCACGCATACACTGAGTAAGTCCAACACCAAGGCAGAGTTAACATGACCACTACCTCAACTATGGCTTTCTGTAATTATTAAATATTTAACGTGTGGGATTTACTATTGACTGAGATTTGAACTCGGTAGGATGGGTGTTATAGAATACGAAGAGAAGTTTGCGTCCTGTGAAGTGCAGAATTAGAAGAAGAAGGATAAGATAAAACAAAGACAGTATTTATTTCTTTTTCTAAAGTCTGGTAAATGATAGACCTACACAGCCAGGCGGGTTGTACAGTTTATTACCCTATCACACAAACATATTTTTCATGGCAGTATCTGGCATAATTAAACTAAAAATTGAAATCAGAAGCTGTCCACTTTGTCCAAAATGGACAGAGACAGCTGTGAGAATTCAAATTTATCCTTGCTGTTGTCACGGCAAAAATGTCAAGACAAACCTCCCGATTTGAAATCATTTTGGCCATACTGAAATGTCACTGATCACATCCAAGGCGTACTTTATTTCGGATAATTTGCACAAATCATCTCACGAAGGTCACCCCTCTACGAAATTCTACGGTGGTTTAACTCATGCGAATCACCCCATGGTTACTGCATGTCCGATCTTACACGACGAGATAGCAAATTAAAAATTTGATGTATCTTAATTTTGGAGTCAACACCATTTAGGGATTAAGATTAAATAAAGTAAAAGGTACCAATTCCCAAATGTGTTCTGGACAAATAAAGGTTGTGGACAGTACAGGGCAGCGTCAAACAGGGAGTTCGGCAAACTCGATTGAAATAGTGACCCGTGCAGTGAGAGAGAGAGAGAGAGAGAGAGAGAGAGTTAAAATAATCACTATGCTCTCTTCACGATGCAATCACCTGTGACCTCTCTCTCGCTAATTACTGTCGTAAAAGTCTACCCATCAGACAGCTGGCGACAGTACCCGAGGATGGCTGGTTTTATTACAGTGACAAAATAACTTTTGTGATTTCTAAATCATGGAAGAATTTACAATTCGGGACAGTCTAAGATTGATCGGCACATATGATTGATCGAAAAGTGGCGGGGCAGAAGGCAAAACTTATGCTGGTACGTGGTGTCTTAGGCTCTGTTCTCACAACTTTTAGATCGATCTATCACCGCGGGGAGTCTCACTAGATTACTGTCAGATAATCCCCCTTAAGTGTCCGTCCCCGCCTACTACAAGCTTTAAGGGGTAATTAACTTTCGTGTCCGCCCGGCTGACAGCTATGTAGCGTGAACCCCCAGGGAGTTAGGTCGATCCAATGTAGGTCGATCTAATCTATGAGAATGGGGTGTTAGAAGCTGGTTTCCATTAAAATTTGATGCTGTGAAGGGCATATATGCTGCTAAATGTTCATATTACTTATTTCAGAGTAATAAAGATACACGTTCTTCATAAAATTTCTACATTCCTTCATGCCATGAAAAACCAACGCGATATTTCGCATTTTATACGAACCAATGAAATTTTCTCGTGCCCAAGCTTTCTTTACAAGCGCCACTGTCTATGGGGACAAAGTGCCTCCCCCCTATGTCATATATATCCACCAAATCAGTCACTAAATTGATATTTCCATTTAGAACATGCATTTCCTGTTAGTCCATGCACTTCCATTGTCACACAAGAGAATCGTATTGGTTATTTTAAGACGAAAATTTCGCCCCAAAATAAGCCAGTATTTAAACAAGTTGCTATAAACCGCATGACATACCGGAGCTTGCTCACGTTTGATTTGATAATTAAAATGTGTAAGGGCTCTCGGTTGGATACACTATAAAATGAGAAAGAAGTCTCGAATATGTTGTACCCACATTTTGAAATGAAGCCTTGAATATTGCCATTATTAAAAAACGTGCATTACTATTATCAATTCAGTTCAAGTACTGTTTTAATCAAAAGTGGGAGTGACTTTAAAAAGTGGGCGTGTCCGTTGATAAAGAGGCGTGGCCAAAGGTAGGTTAATAACGGACAAAACGTAATACGTGACACCGTTTAAATGAAAAAAAGAGGTCACATTTGTCTAATTGGCTTGTATTGGATTAGCTCTCCAAGTGGGAGGTAAAAAAAGCTGGTTGACCACGGGATACCCCCTGTGGGCAAAAGGAGGGGTCATTCTGACATGAAAGGGTCAGCGGTCAGCCAGGGAAGAACAATAAAGTTTGGCATGCACAGATTTTGGATCCATAAATGAAGTATGCTTTTTTTTTTTTTTTTTTTTTTTTTTTGGATCGTTTTCGTCTGAAGAGCGTTACTTAAAAGTTTAATGAAACTTGATTTGGCTACTATGTGCTTTTTTTCTCTCCACCGTGAATATCATAATCTTGACCGTAAATATAATAATTCGGATTACAAAATTGAAATAATTAACCATGTGCCGAGTTTCTAGTGCACAGTTTCGTGACCTCTTTGGTCACCATCTTTGTTTTTTATAAACCAAAAAATTTGCTACTTTCCTCGTCTCACGCATACACGCACACGTAGCGCGCTAAATTAAGCCAACAAAATAATAAATAACAAACGAAATAACCTTGAGATAATCAAAATAATAAATTTGTTGTACTTTCTGTCCACCATTCAATTAAAATTCAAAACCCAGTAAAAGAAGATTAAACAACCCATTGTTCCCTTAATGGATTAATAAATTCTTTGTATGTTCACCATTTGTGCAGTGGATAGTAATTCCATTTTAGCCTTTGGGAATATTACCTGGCTATCTTAAAAGAAAAAAAGTAATATTCCAGGCAACTTATGTGTACTGTTCTTTTTTTTTTTCAACAGCATGATAAAATGTCCCATATACACTGCATTTGCCATGTACTGTATTCCTCATGCTGCGTTCTGAATTAAAGATTGCAGAATTACCAGTTTTCAGGTGCCCATTAAATGGCATAAAACGGTATATACGCCGGGGCTCAAGAACTAAGGAATTGCAACTTAAAGATACAAAATAACAGTAGCTTAGTTAGCGTCGAGGTTAATTAATCACTAATGTTAAATATTGTACCCCGGGCTCTTTGAAGTCACCACTTTCCTTAACGATTGGGTAAACTGGGCCTTATGTGATGAGGAGCTCCCGCCCCCCTGAGGTGGTCTGGGTTGACTCCCGGGGTGGCAAAGTTATGCAAGCAATTAAGGAGAAACATTGTGAACCGGCACCGTGGTCTTGCTCCGTGTATTGTCAGCATATAACCTTGGTCAATTTGCGGCATTTACTAACAATTACCGGTCTTATTCTGTCAATTGCTTTATCAATGAAGTCGGGCATTGATCGGTCTAAGGGGGTGCTGGCTGCAGGATACGGCTATACACTCGCCGAGAAGGTATTCAAGATACGCTGCAAGGGCCCCGATGGAAACATGTAATGACAGGGCGAGGTATTGTGGATAGTTGCGACAGTTATCCAGCTTCCACGGCCGCGTGAATAACTGGGCATTCCCGATAACGGTGGAACCAATGGCTACGATATGGCAATAGTTCATTTTATCCGTTGAATCAATGTAGGAAGAATACTTGGTGGTAGCGGCTTTGATTTTGCGGTTTCTGCTTCAGATCACAAATCATCTGATCCAAGGTAAGCGTAAGGAGATACACTCTGTAGCGGGAAGGGCCACTCAATGAATCAAAAACGGCTACACACGTCAAACAAAGGGAAAATAAGGCTTATATGCAACGCTCCTTTTGTAAACCCTTTGTTGTCTGCTTTTCCGTCTGTTCAATTGCTGGTCAAACCGACGATCGCTATCTTTGCCTCCCGCCCTTTAATATCAAATGCTTCCATTTTTTGCTCTGTTCTTATTTCTCATCTCTCTCTCTCCCCCCTCCTCTCTCTTTTGCATATTAGTATCGCTACCAAAATGTTGTATAATTCTATGGTTTGTTGCTCTCATCGGCATGTCCTGCTTGATGTCGACTTTGTTATCGACGAACTAGACCATACACAATCTGTTTACCAACAATCTGATCTGATGAAAAATTTCCATTTTAAGCGTCACTATAAACATCTCTACACAGTTACTATGACCATTGATTTCCATCACTAGTTGTTTAACCATAAACGCACGTCACAATCTCCCACGGCGTTTTTCATGTGAGGCGAAAAACGTCGATTTTATCGTACCTTACCGATGCAGTGTACTTATACGGGTTTGAAACACAATTTCACTGGCTTTCATGTTTGTTGTTTACAATAGTTTAGAACTGTCTTGTTTTCAAGTACAAAAACGTGTGTTTTGAAGCCATTTCATCGATTTAACTTCAAAGAGAACCGAACAGTGGACCACACTTACGCATCAACAATCTTAAAAAGTTGTCTCCCTCTTGTTATAGACCAAAAAAAGAGTCACATGCATAGCCTAATTATACGTCTTTAGCGTTGGTAACTCTTACTTCAAAGAAGCATTATATCAATCACGAAGTCAGCATCATATAATCTATATCAAAGTAAGCTTTGACCACATTCTAGGCACTTGCTGTCGTCCAAAATAAAGGCCCTAAATCCCAGGGATACCTCTGATGGTCCCAGCAAGAGCATATAGCCCTAAAAGTATACTGAGGCCAATGGCATAGGTCATCGGGTTAAATGTATCAAAGAGTTGATCGTATGATATAAGATTGAACCTTTTTTATCATTTTCAAAAATCATTATTTACGATTTGGAAGAACCTAAGGAGGCAATGCCGCGAAGTGTATTATAAATGACAAAGAATGAAGACCAAAAGAAGACCAAAGAACGCTGAAGAAATAATGGTGCTGATGATAAAAATGACAATTATAATGGTGATGTTGTTGATGCTAATCGAATCGGCTACAGAAGCTGTATAACTGATTGTGCTGGTGTCGATAGTTAATTTGGCGTCGTTATTTGTTATATAACCGGTACTCTAACCACAAGTTTTGCATGCAATAATATTAAAAGTGGCGTAGATGTCTAGTCGATGACTGTGGTGTGACAGATCGGCGAGGGGTGACTTTGGTCAGAACCTGTAAAAGCAGCACTGCTGTGCCCAGTTTCAGCAACACTTGAAAGCGCTATCCTCTGGATAACACTATCCTTTGGATAAAATTGTTATCCTCTGGGCAATTATCCTGTGGGTAAAGTGATGTTTACTAAACCAGTGGTTAAAAAAAGCTGCTTTCCTAAGGATAATTGCCCAGAGGATAACAGTTTAATTCAAAGGATAGTTATCTATAGTTGATGAAACTGGGCCCTGTATTTTATGACAGCTATTCTGTCATGATGACACTTTGGACGTGCCACAACGTATGACACTGTCATGCCCGTCGATGTGTTGGATGAGGTGACAAAGACGATAACGACAAGGGTGACATGTGATGATTGTGGTTGCGGTGACTAGAGATTCGGGGGCAATTCTGGTCATGGTGCCGTGGCAAGTTATCCTGTACATGTAGTGATGACGGTGGTGGTGATGATGGTGTTTGTGGTGAGGTAGAGTGAATGGTAGCAGTGTTTAGGATGCCAGTGGGTGCAACGGGGATGTGCCCAAATCATCACAACCCTAGGCTGCTTAACTATGCCATCAATGAATTTAAATTGTTCCTCGAAGAAACCCTGATTTAAACGGACTGCTGGGTAAGAACCACCGTCATCAATTCATCAACATGCCTCTGTCGCTTTTAAGAAACGGGGGTTAGTGTAAAATAAGCTTTGAAACTCAGGCTAAGCATACAATGACCGTTGTCTTATGTGACTATATCCCGGATGTAAGACTCCATTCCCATAGAAACCGTCGGTCTACGTAGATCGATCCAACACTACGGGGACTTTAGCTGAGTGTAATCAGCTTAACTGGAGGAGGCGTTGTCATTCAGTTAAGCTGATTGCACTCAGCGAAAGTTACCGCAGAGGCGGGTCGATCTACGTAGACCGATTGTGCTTATGTGAATGGGGCCTAAAAGTCCGCATGAACATGAACGGGGTGACACTGAACCTAAGGATATTTTAATGGGGCGGGCAGTAACCTATGCAAACAACGTTTTCAACATTCACTTTCGACTGACTGTTTTCTCCTCGGACCGAAGATATTCAGAATAATTAAAGGACCCAGGTGTCTGCACTTGAGCCTATGGCAGACCACTCTTGTACATCACACTTGTCGTCTGAGCATATGTAGGCCGAGGCTGTCACTTCAGCCAACACAAAAACGCTTGCCCGCCCCCATGGCAACGCACCGATACGTTAAGGAAACGCACCGACTCTGGGTCATATTTGGAAACGAGATCAGCCAGCCGTGAAGTGTCACCGTCCTCGTTTGAATCATATGTGGCATTATTCAAGATGTGTCCTTTTTTTCCATTCATATGATGATGGACTATAACTAACTATGAAGTGAACAACTGGACCACCACTTGTCGCCAAGGTCAACCGTACCGGTCAGTTACACAGTTTTGATTAAATACTTAAAATGACGTTGTGCCTTAATCGTGAATCTAGAGGACTAACCGTGTTAAGCGATAAACGATGATCGAATACTCACAACTTGCACGTATTACAACCACAAAATAATCGGTTGTCCTCAGCATGACATGACATGACCATTTTAATTGGATCAGCCTTCCTTTTTAATATTCGTAGCAGCACCTAAGGTTATGTATGTTTTTAACTTACGGTTAATTGTCAAATTAAGTCTGCTTGATTTCATTTTAACAGAGGCGAAGTTCCGTACTGTCGTGCCAACATTCACTTTTATGTACACGGGTATGGACAGCTTTCAAATTTACTTTTAAATATACACGTACATAATGTCAGAATGTCTAATGCATCTTAAAAATTCCTTAAAGAGAGAGAGAGAGAGAGAGAGAGAGAGAGAGAGAGAGAACGAACTTGAAATAACTTATACAAAACGCATACATTGTTAAAACATGGTAAACTGACCTCGTCCGTGGTCCTTAGATATGCCAGAGTTCGGTTGGAACCGTTTATAGTTCTGTAACAGAAATGAAGAAGTGTAGTAATATATAAATCTTAAATGTGACCAATGGCGAGCTTGCCTAATGCATAAGTAGCTTACATTTACAACATCATGAGTGACAGTCTTTGATCTCTCAGCAGGAAAGAAAGCATTTTACTAAACATCCCCATTGTGTTTATATATGTGTCACAATTCAGGTGAAATCATACCTTGGAGACGTAAATATGACAATATTTAAATAGACAAGGAAATAAAAAACTATACATGTGTGTGGGTGAAATACGTGGGTCATAGCAAACTAAGTTTGAAATCCAAACTTGAGGTGTGAGGTGTGTCTGAAATGTAAGGGTTTGATTGGACAACGCTGGATGACGTCAATAACGTGACCTCCACCACGTGTATCGGAGACCGAAACGTCTTCATTGCAAAAAAAGATTGGTAAATTGAACACAGGTAGCTTTAGATCAAGTAAATTTAGGTCCAACTCGTCAAATGCATGACAAAGGAGGAAAAACCGAATAATAATTAAGTAATATTATATAGAAAAGCATCAATTTATTTTCAGAAAGAGTGTCATCACGGAAGGCGAACGTTGCAATAATAATGCTGCACCTTGGTCGACGTGTATTTTCACACGTGCAAAGCTCAGACTGTCAAACTGCCTTGCGCAATCAGACGGAAAAGCCAATGAGAACCATAATTATGCGTGTTAATATAGTATTCAGCGTTTGTTAAATCTGGTGTAAGTAAACGTAAAGCCCTTGTTACAGAGAGCCCGCCATCCATAAGATTCATACAGGTTAGAGTTAACGTGACGTAAGTGGGTCAAAATCTAGGACGGGGCTTACCTGTACAAGCCAATAGGAACCGAATCCTGTACCAAGGGGGGATCTCTCGTACATGACACCGGCCACATATTTTGCTTTACATAAGGTCATGACATTTTAAAAGGTCAGAGGTTGCAACAATTAAGCATGTGCGACCGGTCAACTAAAGTGGTCGTCTGGGGAAAACATTACATTTCAATAAAGGGATAGTGTAGAAATTGACGACTGCTTTCCACTAGCGAAAGTATTGTTTGTTCAGTTAGCTATTTCCGTAAACATTACCGTTTATCTAAACACATTAAATATGTTTTACAAGCAAAACTAAGCATCTGTTCTTTTTTTTCAAAAACAGAAATTTGACTGAAAATACCCAAAGTCACCCGATCGCCCTCTTTCAGCAATCCATAAAATGGGTAGAGTACGAGAGACACGTTCTGTTTCCTATTCCTGTATGTCATTACAGTGTAATTATTGTTTTGAATGAAACGTCTCATTCATTTAAAATGAAGAATCCAAATCTTGTATTTAAGAGTATTTCATCATCTATGCGCTTCATTTTGGCACTACGCCAACGTGCACAGACTTCTCTATAGTTACCATTGACGAAAGTGAGTACGATTGTGTTATAAAATAAACATGAGTTAGCATCTATGGTCTGCAAGCAATTTCAACTATTTAAATCCTATAATAAGGTGCAGTAAGCATTAATCCTACATACTAGCTGCTATATCAATTTCTCATTGGGTGACTGGGGCATTATAATTACTGAAGTTGATTTATTCACATTTTTTGACTTAAGACACTGTCCTTCGCTGTTATGTGTTGACATTGAACATAAGTCCAACGGTCCCAGTTGCTTGATTTGTTTGATAAATGTATAATAAATAATAAATGAACGTCTCAACATTAGCTCTTGTAAGATACATAATTTTGGTATAAACTACTTGTAAATAATGTTACGCATGCGCATTTATTTACACCTTAACACGAACACAAAATCGAATCATTTGGATATATTTTAAAAGAAAAAAATTGTTAAGCAAATTGGTTTCCAGTAGTCAGGATTCACTGGCATAGAAAGTGGCATGAAAGAAGCGAGACTTCCAATCCGCTCGCAGCTATTGGCAGGGTACCAAACTTGCGGTCTTTCTCATACAGTTTGAAGTGCGCTCAGGATTTATAGCGCTGTTCTTCAACCGAACTTCAAGTGGCTATTCATTAGCGATGTTTTCACATGAGTACGTCTTCAAATTATGCAAAAATGATACATTTGCACATGTGGACTTTTAAGGATGACACGACTATCAAATAAGTTGTTTTCACCAGGGGTAGTATTATACCAAGCCGTGTACCCCGTTGTGATTACGAAAGGGGAACCCAAAAGTTACAAGAAAACCGTAGACTACATCTTTTAAAAGTTGGCATGAAAGGGGTCTCTATTAACGTTAGTGTCCACCCCGGGAAACAATGCTGGGGAATTTCAACTTCAAACCACTTCAAATCCTGAATATTTGCATATTGAGGGTAAGACAAGTCCGTGTTATGACTAAATTGACCCTACATGATGGATATAAATAAGGAAAAAAGCTTCTATCAAAAGACAAATGCTATGCATTATTTCCTCCTTCTTCGCGTAAATTATCTCAAGTTAACATTCGAGACATTTTGGGTAGGGTAGTTGAGTGTTTTGGAGCTACTTTTGAAAATGTTTAGATTGAAAATAGTCTCCAAGGTATTGCTCAAGTCATTTGAGCCTCTTTTCTATACATATTTCAGTAAATTGTGAGATTGAATAGGCGAAATTGAAAAACAAGTCATACGGGATAGGTCTGTTGATTGTTTTGGGACTAGTATTGAAAAATTAAGCAGTTAACTGCTAGAGCAAATAAGTTCAAGTTCTAATTATAGGCATTTTGAATAGGAGTGTTTTGAAGCTACATGTACTAATACATGTACTTTTGGCTTATTTGTACATGATGTAATAATTTTTAATTGGAAATAAAAAAGGCATTTGACATATTCCATATTTATTCATTTATTTATTTATTTATTTATTTATTTATTTATTTATTTATTATTACTTATTATGCACAGATTGCAGTTTGGGTTTAAAATACTATGACTCATTAACATTTTGGTGTATTTCGGACCTCTTGTTGTCTATTTGAGCGCAAATAAAAACTTAAATCAATATCTAAAATAAATGCCTATTAATATTGTAGATTTATGTAACAGCTTATCATGGTAATTAAGTGCAATGACAAGCAAAATGTCACGCGTTCAAAGTTTCAATATTTTGATGGCACGGGCACGCCCAATAAAACGGACGTTACATGTGTGTAGTATGTATAATTATGAAGATATTGTCTTTGATATTGATGACCCATAGTGGTAATCACACGTACATGTACATTGCCATTTAAAGCACAAGCCATACTGTTATTTCCATACAGACATTGGGTTAAGCATGACATTATCCGATATCAGGGACACATTGATGCCATTTGGCCTATCTTTATATTGCAACATTACTGATGAATTCTGGTTATTTCATTTTTTTTTTCAAAACCATGTTGTTTTGAGCAATCCTAAAATGCTTTTAATTAAAACTGTTGATGCATTGAAAGGTATTAATCACGGAATCAGCATTTTTAAAAATGGAAAAATTACCCACGTTTGTACCTGATGAACTGTTTCCACAGACAGACAAAGCGACGCGACTGAAATAAACAGAACGGTCAAAAGGAAAAATCAAAGCTTTACCTCTTTTATTTATGGCAAGCTTTTGTGCATTCCACACACTGTGGCCAAACTGAGTAGCTTTGAACTATCTGGTAACGTTCTAGAGGTTATGTGAACGGCGAACAAAAAAGCCGATGTCAACTGCTAATAGAAATGCACTTGCTTAACTTTGTAAGCTCACGTGTGTGTTGTTTTCCAACCCTTTTTGCGTAGGTTTTAGTAACACCCGTGTACTGAGTGACGATATTTTGGCAGAAAGTTCAAATCCTATCACCTGACCAACTGAAAACAATAGTGGCCGGTTTGGATTACTCGACGCCCACTCTCGCAAAAAGTTTCTAGAAGACATATCATACGATTCTTAGCAAAATATTCTAGTAATAGTTGACGTTTCTTACAGCCAACCAAATATGATTGTGGTATCTGTTATAGTCTAAAATGAAAAAAAGTGAAAGATTTTGCAACATAATGGTTTCAAAGAACTTTTCAAAGAACAATGCAAATCTATCTTGCCAAGTTATATACTATAATTAAAGGACAGCGTTTCAAAAATATTAGAAATCAAACCAGGACGTTACAACTCCCTTTGTGATGAACAAACAAAGAATCTAATGACTTTCATAGTGCTTTCCAATATCTTTTAGTTGAATGTTTATGCGTATGTCCAAAAATGTATAGGTTGGGAAACAGACCGTACAGAATATCGCAATTGCGAACATATAGACGTATGTGTAATAAGGATGATGTGTTATAAGATAAATATGTCTGTTTTGCGAACGCTTCTCTTTATCACATAGCAAATTTTGTGAGGAATACCTCATTAGCCCGCCTTAGATTAAAGGGATGACGATTCTTCATATGAGATTCAAAATATCACAATAAATACATTGTAAGCAAAATATTAAATTTTACCAATAGCATTTTACCAAAACAGGGGGCGGTTGATATCGCAAGATAAGGGATCGCCAGTGATGGCTAAACCATCTTAAGACATTATTACGAAAACATCCTCTTTTTAAAAACCAATCGACTAACTGTGAATGTCGGAGAAGATTCATTCACCATTGGTAAGTATCGCATAATTGTAGTTTACCCCAGCAAAATTCGTTTTATGGCACTTTTCCCACCAAAAAGAAGAATTGTCATCCCTTTAACTAAAATGACGTAACAAACATATATCGATTATATTGCATATCACTAATATTGATAAGTTCTTCCGCGCTGCGTACCAATACATCTTTATAGTGCATGCGCCAGACACGTATAACGTTGGCACTTCATATGCAAATAATTGATGTACTAGTGTGAACATCATACAGTGATACCATAAAAATATCAAACCATAATTCACTTATCGCTGAAAAGTAATAGTCTTCAGTGTCTGCTCTTTGTCAGGGATTCTGTCTTCAGCCCGCCTTAGTTTTAATCGCTTCTCTGTCTCCCAGCAGGTCTGCCTTCATAACTGACTTCCTACCTGCTTGTTCAAAGGTCCATCTACCTATCTGGTAACCTACCTACCAGCCAAACTACCTAGCTGCCTGCCTGAATGCCTCTCTCCCTCCCTCCCTGTTAAACTGCCTGTCTGCTTGCTTGCCCAAAGGTCTACCTACCTATCTGCTAACCTACCTACCAAACAAACTACCTAGCTTCCTGCCTGCCTCCCTCCCTGTTTAACTGCCTGCCTGCCTTTGTCCAAAGGTCTACCTATCTGCTAACCTGCCTACCTGCCTGCCTACCTACCTACCTACCTACCTACCTACCTAACTGCCTGCCTGCCTTTGTCCTTCCCTCCCTGTTTAACTGCCTGCCTGCCTGCCTTTGTCCAAAGGTCTACCTATCTGCTAACCTGCCTACCTACCTACCTACCTACCTACCTACCTACCTACCTACCTAGCTGCCTGCCTGCCTTTGTCCAAAGGTCTACCTATCTGCTAACCTGCCTACCTACCTACCTACCTAGCTGCCTGCCTGCCTTTGTCCCTCCCTCATTCCTTCTCTCCCTCCCTGTTTAACTGCCTGTCTGCTTGCTTATCCAAAGGTCTATCTACCTATCTGCTAATATACCTACCTACCTACCTACCTACCTAACTGCCTGCCTGCCTTTATCCCTCCCTCCTTCCTTCCCTCCCTCCCTGTTTAACTGCCTGTCTGCTTGCTTATCCAAAGGTCTATCTACCTATCTGCTAACCTACCTACCTACCTACATGTAACAACTGTACCTACCTGCCTTCCTCCCTCCCTCCCTTTAACTGATTTCCTGCTTGTCCGTCTGTTAACCCCTACTAGCTTATCTATTTAGTACAGTTGTATCTGCCTTTTTGACTGTCTGTCGGTGTGTCTGTCAGTCTGTCTGTCTGTCTGTTTCTCTGTCTGCCCGTCTCTCTGTCTTTTTTTGTCTATGATTAGCTGTCTACCTGTGCCCGGTATGTCGGCCAAATATTCACATACCACATGTCTTTATGATGCGCATCTATTTGTTTGGTGTAACTTGTTCATGGTGCAGGAAGCGCCAACAAAGGCAGAAAACACACACTCACACACAGACACACACACACACACACACACACACGTTTGCCAAAAACCAGAAACAATACGATTAACTGCTTTATTAAAACGCAGTCCTCCTTGTACTTTTGAAAATCTTCGGGTACGTGCTGCAGCTTGAGTGCTAAACAATAAACGCAGTAGCAGCCGTGGCGGCGTCCAGGTCATTAAGTATATAAATATGAGTGATGACACTCTGTCCGGAGGCATGTTGCACTACAGAGCATGCAAATCATGCCATGAGCACAACTTGGTCGTTTGAGAGCAAGTGAAAGACCAAGATGCCGCAGACTTTGTACTCGTCGTATTTCCACGTCTGAATTGAGGTGATGATCAATAATTAATAGCTCGAGACACGTTAGTTAGGAGAGTTTCGGAGAGCCAAGTTTAATACTTCTTCATCTGTGGGGAGTTAGCCAGCTTGCAAAACGCCAGCGTTTGTGTTTTGCTTTTATAGACTACGTCCCTCAGCGCTGAAGCTGCATCAGTGTCACATATACAAGTTTATCTTAACATCTCAAACACTTAAAATTAAAACTCACATCATTTGCAAATTCCCTCACTGGGCATATATTTGACCATAGTGCATTCAAAGGGGTAGGTAGTTACAATGTCCCAGTATGCTATCTCGTAAGGAATTATTTTTTGGTCGATAAATTTTTCAAACCATGCATTAACTGGCTTATTAGGTCTCATAATCTTCCACCCGTTATTTTTCTTTTCATTTTTAATTTTCCTTTCTTTCATATTTTAACTTTAAATTGCGCTTGATCAGTTTCATTCTCTACAGAGCACACGCTAAGTTGACTTAATTATTCATATCTTCCGCACCCCTGTCTGTGCCAGTCACTACTACTCGTCAATACTAAGTAGATATCGCCTATATAAATTTATGTTGCGTGGCTCACACTACCAAGTACAAAATGTCGCAGATGTCAATGCTTTATGACTATCTTTAAACGTTACACGCGCTACTTTGATTGTAATCGTAATCATCTATTTGATGTTTACCAGCTGGTTTGGGGATGCCAACTTTATTTTGTAGCGTTATGACATTAAATGAAACAATCTGCGTGTACCAAACTACTTGTTTATTGTTTTTTTTTATCATATTTCTTTCTTGAAACAATTGAAATGTAGGACGAATATATATTACAAATAATGCAATGATCCGTGTTTATATGATATAATCGATTATTGCAATGCAAATATTGCAAAACCAAAAGGCTATATTCTTTACTATACGACAAATGAAGCATTGGTCCAGATATTTAAAACGAAATATTTGATTTATACTTCTTGTTTGAATAAATAGGTACTTCTTTCTAACATTGACTGAAATTGCCATATTTCCTTCGAATAAAACAACTCATAAGCTAAAAAGTCACAAGATATTCCAAAAAACAAAACTCCTACTTATATCAGTCTCTTGAATGGCATTTTACCTATGGTATTAAAGTACCTACCTTAAAACCCTCAACGATGACAGTGTCACATCAAAACAGCATTGCCTCCTGTGTTCTCTGGCGCGAGTGCTTCAAGTTTATTGTGGTGCTGGCAACATGCTGCTCGAGAGTAAACTGTCGTGACTTGCCAGCAATGTGGTAGCTTTAGTACAACCGAGGCTGTTGACATTCAACGTGTCTCACGGCACTGCACAATGTGTGCTAGTCCTATACGCAGATTCATCGACGAGTTATTTCAAAGTCACAGCCTGGACTCAAGTTAAGGTACGTGGTTTGCCATAAATTGTTACATACCCAACTTGTGTCACATAAATCGCCCTTGCCTTCTTCACCTTCACTAATAAAGTCATTTTGCAGAATATGTTTTCATGTTTTTTTTTCATTTATTGTTATTGCTTCCAGTTTTGCATTCGAGAAGCAAAGTATAATTTATTGTTAAAAAAATGATAAACCATGACGTGTAATACGTCATTGTTTCGCCACTAAAATATTTTTGACACGTCACGACATCATAATGTTACGCCATCTGATGAATTCTGAACGAATCAGCAGTGTATTAATGACATATATATTCTATATTTGAGCATTAAAATGTCACCCATACCTATGACTGGTTACGAATTATTTACCGACCCTGTGTCGGTAAGAAAAGATACCTAGCCTCAACCCAATGCCAAGTTTTTGACCTTGTGACCTTGGATCAAAGTGAGGTTGTGCAGTCTTTGTGGATTGGTTGCCAGGTTTGTATGGTCGGCATTGCAATAGAGCACCTAACCAATGAGCTGTGATCCCCCTCCTCCATATCCCATCGTTTTTTATTGATAAGCTTGCTTTGATACGAAATGCAGAAACTCGTAAAGTTATTCCTTGGAGCTATTGCAGGCAGTCACGTTATTGTGTCAGTAAAAAACGGAGATACAGAATTTTGCTGACGCTAATATATGAATAAATCTAATATGTAAATTAAGGCAAATATATTGCTGTTTATTGATAGTGACATGACTACTTTCAATTCGATTTATGTGATAAAAATGCTACTAAGTTAATCGGCACATCACCTTCTAACGTATGGAGAGAGAGAGAGAGAGAGAGAGAGAGAGAGAATGGTGACGAAAAAAACGCATTAAAAACTGCAACCCAGCCCTCTTCTCAAGGGAACTCTGTTGATGAAGGATACCTCTCAGGTAGGGAACGCCACCTCGCCGCCCCGCAGTATTAACTGGTATGTAATTGCTTTCTAAGTGCCATTGTTAAGCATACCAAGTTGAACCACGGCGTGATCATAACGCTCGTGAGAGGAGCTTTCTACGGTGTGCCGAAAGTAGAAATTTTTTTCAAGCAGAGTCATGCTGTGACCTCCGGCTAAGAGAGGGAGATTACCAAAGACAAACAAAACGGATCAAGCTTTAATTACCGGGTAATAAGACCCATCAACTATTAATAATTTTGTATGGCCGGAAGCATGTCTGTGACAGTTTATTCACCGGAAGTTAGGCCGATGACGTAGGATGTGTATTCTAGTGTGTGAAAACTGCGACGAAACTGTAATGTGAACATCAAGGAGACTTTTACTAGAAGGAGATGCCGATGATTCTTTAATATTCCTCATACATAATACATATACCAAAAGGCTACCAAATATGACTTTCGCTCCATATTTCAGGTCTTTCTTTTTCACAACACACATGAAGCAAATGTCTTCAAACGCTCTCTTTCTCCTTTTCCAACATCAGAATCTCGTATAAAAAATATAAGTGATATATACTTATGACATAAACAGAACTTTTCTAAATATTACGTCAGGGGAATAATATGCATAGTTTACGCTCCTAATCTCTCTCTTTGCCAAGTTAAAAAATGACAGCAAGTGGGGCTTATTCTGTCTTTACGACGCACAGTGTTCAAAGAATACGTCGGTCATAAATGTCACCAATCCGCCTCCGGTGACAAGCAGGTAAATATTCTGTCCCTTTAAAAGTATTATTAAAATACATCCATCGACTTGGCGTGCCTTAGCTAGCTGTTTATTGTTTGGCGACTTTGACAAAAGTGTTTTATGCTGATGCGCAATCTGTCTCCAAACCGATTGCTACCCGACCAACCGATGCCAAGTAATGAGAATTTTATGGTTTAATTTGAGTTCTAATCATCTTTTGATTTTCTTTCAGCATGCAAGCGTGTTGTTAAAGAGCAAGGGTCAAGCGCGTTGTTTTCATCTCCTACATTTGGCGACTATATATGAAGCTGGTGGTGATCCCTGGAAAAAGTCTGGCCACGCCCGCGACTAGAATCACATGACCAAGCACGTGATCAGGAAAAAGCCAGAGTCATATGACGTAAATATAATTTTAGTTGGCTCTGTGACACGTGTAGTTTTTTTTCTATTCAGTGCCAAACATTAAACATATAAAACCAACCGATACGCAACTCTTCTCTTATGCATCATATGGATTCTTGGTTATCTCAACGGGTACGTATTCAAGCGCTCTGGGATGATCTTTTACACCCAAGTTAAAACACATAAACTTAAATGAATATATTGGTACATTTTAACTTTCACGCACACTCGCATACGCGCACAAATACGCCAACACTTACGTATGCACACGTAACGTGAATGATGAATTGTATATATATATATGCATTTTTACCATATTATGGATCTATAGGTTCACAGCTCCTAGCGTGGACTCGATAGATGTCTATTGTAATTGATGTCTAGTGTATAAAATTAATCACTTGTCGACAATTTCCAATCACTTTTTTCGTCCTGAATCTACATGTATTTAGGCACCATAATAATTAAGAAGAAGAAGAAGAAAGGGAAGACTAGGAAGAACATGCTGTCAAACAATTACTAGAAAAGAGTGAGTATACATGGCTACAATCAGGCAGAAAAAAGCATTTCAAAAAGACCCAAAATAAGCACACAGACATGCACACGCACAACTGCATGTGCTAACATACACATGGACACACACACATACACATAAACATACACATACATACATGCATATACACATATGTACACGAACACACGTATGCACACACACACACACACACACACACACACATGCACACACACAGTGAACCTAACACAAATGATTCCCGCTTTGGTGATTAACATTAACTAGAGTAGCAAACACAATTTGTTGTGATCATAATGGTACTATTAATAATAACAACATCACCGTCAAATAAAAACATATTCTGTCATTATGTAACTGTACAAACAACCATCGCATATTAATATCCCCAATTTCGTCTTAAATACATCATCAAAAAATATGCCCCATCAATATGTCAAATTATTGCCAAAATCCCCACGCCATGCGAGCAATATATCACTGAAATGGTGCTCCTTGTCTCTTTCAACATCAAAATTACATTAAGATGACATTATCGTTAAGGAGATATACGATAGTCCTGACGTGGATGTTTATCACGGCTTAATTCCGATCCCTTGTCCCCATTAGTCTCTGGTTTATTTCGTCCGAAGTGCACCCCAGAGCTAGAAGCCGGCTGGAGTGAACCGCCAGCAGAACGGTTTTTATTTCCGTGGCCTTCACAGTCTTTGAATGGGTTGCGTTGCCAGCACATGCTGGAAATTTTGGGTCACAAACCCGATGAGCAAGCCCGATTTTTAGACAAATGGCCCATGAATGGAGATGAGGGTCGAAAAACATGAAAATGCAATTAATTAAGGACGTAAAGATTTTCTGGTTCTTGGATGTGCGCGTCATGGCGACTGGCGACACCATATACATCGCAGAAGTGGCCTAAATTTCATCTAGTTATAAGACATTGCCTAGCTGCAAGTCAGACTATTGTTGTTGCTATCTTTCAAGAATTCCACTTATATATATGCACAGGTCAATGATGGTGAAAGTCACGTTCAAGTTTAAAAACGTTTGGGCCCGAATAAATGAATACACGTGTATGTATAGTTAGTTCAAAATCGGGAATAAAAGAGGAAATGTCCAGGCAGACTAGCAAACAAACAATTATGCAAGTAGCTAATCAAATGAAAAAAAAAATACTTATATTCACTTCCATTAGTTCTAATTCCATCAGAACAAATAACCTAAATACAGGATATCAAGAATGATTATCATACCAAAATTGTCTAATTTGAATACATAATTCTTGTTTGTAATTTAAAAGTCAACCAGTAAGAAGAAACAATATAGACGAAGGTGATTTAAAGCAACTCCATACAGCTCAACAAATGATTTCGAATCTTTGCTCCTGGATCTTTGATGCTACACACTTCTTGATAGAGTAATGGAATTTTTCTAAAACATAGAAAATACATACACAAATGAAAGTATTAGTAAATCTATAGACCGCTTTATTGAAATGGACTATGTATTATTATTATTACATGTATTATTATTATTATTATTATTATTATTATTATTATCTGTAAGACATATACCTACAGTCGCATATCAGAGTCGTTCTTTTTCATTCGAATTCATCTTCCCTTTTTGCCAACCAAATAACACACCTCGTCGAGTAAACATTTCAAGTTTTTTCTCTTAAAACGACCGCTTGAGCGCAATACACACACTATTGCAATTTAGGTAGCCATATACAATACTTGCAAAACTACTGCTTTCGCCAACCATACAGAAAAAGAAATTTTGCAGAATAATTTCTCTGTCTCATTATTCCGAGGTACGTGTAGCTAACTCATAATTTCAGTCTTCTCTTCATCTATGCGGTAGCTTCAAGGTGAAGAGACACCAAAGATTAACGTGGTTCATCTCAAAGTAATGTGCAATCTCCGTGTCAAGCGAAAAGCGTAAATGTCTCTTTCTCTTCCTTGCCTGCTTTAACGTAGATGTTTCCTTTCTTCAACTTTCATTGGGTTATCAATCTTGCGGCTCGGGCCACGTGATAATTATATCGTCTGCTTGGTATGTTTGTCATCAAAGAGGCGCCTTCTATATAGTTGTTTGTATTTACAGACACAGTAGTTTGCTGCGGCGAGCACAGACAAGACGAAACTCGCTGACATAATTCTCTTCAGCTCTGTTCACACAGGGCTATTTTGGACCGAACGCCGTCCCAAATGGCGTCACACGATAATATTGGATCTCAGAAAGGTGTTTTTGCCTGACTCTTATAGAGTGAGGTGTAAACACCGCAAAGTAAGCTATAATATCCACTTGGCTACTTAAACTATATGACACCGGCTGATTTGACAGCGTATAACCGGCCTCCCGGACCCACCCACTCTCCACCCTTTTACTTTACCCCTGTGTGATCCCACCCTCTAAAGAAATAAAGAGTAAAAAAAAAAAACACACACAATGGACATTTTTTAAAATGGCCATTAAAACTTAAAAGTACAATTGCCCCTATGCTAATTCCGTCGAAAAAATACGACTTTTCAACTATTAGCCAGTAAAGGTTAATAGTATCCAAGATTTACAGTGGATTTGGAAGCTACGCCATTAATCTTTTTCTCCAATACTTTGGTATTAATTGTCTGGTCGACACTAGTAGCTACATGTACTTGTTTAGTGGGTTTTAGCTAGATCGCAGCTTTGGTACTGTGTCAAATATATATATAGGAAATAAGCACACCACGTCCAAGAGTCACAATTTACTGTGACAAACGGAAATAATTACGGAGAATACCTTTTCATTTTAAAGCACATATATGTTGTTGTTGCCTCGATCACGCGTGAAATATCGAGATTGTGAATATCAGTACGAAGTATTTCAGTGATATTCAAAATCCAGCTCAGTTGGGAAATCAAAAATAAATAAGATTCACTGAAACCTTCAAGCAATACAAGTGTATATAACATTCCCTGCTCAATCAATAACGCATTATTAGAGTAGTGCATTTATAAATGGGAAACATAAAAACACTCGTTTGGATTTTCTTATGAATGTGCTTTAACAATTCATTTTATATGACCAGAGAATATCTTTACAGTTTGCGTTTTGCGTGCCAGTCTATTTGTTATCTCAGAAGTAACTATCTTATACCCAGTACAAGCATTACAAGCAATGTAAGTTTTTTTTAATTAACCAATAAAATGTGATTCACGGGACTGGTGACTTAAATAAACCTACACTGGTGGATAAATTACTTAGCTTACAAAAATAGCCCTTAAGTAAAAACAAAACCATAGTAATATAAAAAATAATGCCACCGTGTGACAACGAGGCGCTATGATGTAAAATATAGAGGTCTTTCCTACCTAAGTGTGATCCTCAGGTTGTACGTATTTCTTTCGTGCTTTTCAGAGTCGGACTTGTCATCAGCAAGCTCAGCGATTTCAAGTACTCTCACTTTTACCACTTGTCTTCCCCGAGCAGTATAAAACCTCTTCTCCACAATCAATTAATTTTTATCTGTTAAAATCTAATGTCCGTCATTATTAATATTTTGTGTCAGGAGCCCACGTGTTATAAAGACAAATTGGCTCATGGTTTCAGATAATAGGAGGGTTGCCGGAACAAAGTAGGTTTAATGGCATTTAAAATTCTTTCTTTGTTGAGTAGGGTTATTTCAAGCCCATCATTCATCTGAGCTATCAGCGAGATAGGGGTATTTTTGAGATCGTTTTCTTACCTACAGGTGGCTTGTGGCCTTCGGGTGGAAATGGTGTGTGTTTTCTCATATGCATATTTTGTTTACCTCTTACGACTGAATCATACCGAGTTTTGATGTACGTGCGTTACAGCGTGCACGCACATGCACGTTTGTAAAAGAACAGGGCATGTTCGCGGGGTAAGTCTCGCGCAGAAAGCTTAGATTTTGAAACCAATTTTCTTTAACATTACAGAAGAATTTACTTCCTTCACAAATACATTCGAATGCATCAAACTTTTTCATTGCTGAAGAATGTAATTACACTTTTTCACGCGCTCTTCAAAGGACCAGAATTTCGTTAGTTTCAACTATTAACACAGTGGCGAATTTTTTCAAACGCTGTCACACACACTTAATGTAACTTAAATTAAACTATTCCATGTAATCGGTTCTCACTCTCCGTGATGAAGAGCCATTGCGAGTGAAAGTCGTAACCGTATCGACTATCTCCGGAATTAATCTCTTAATCTTCTACCTGCATCAGTGATGTTATCTTTCCATGAGGCCATATGGCACATCCGCATATTACACCCCTCCCCCCCCCCCCCCCCAACACACACACACCTTTTCACAGTTTATTACATATTCTAAATTTATTCTCAATTGTTTGTCTACCCTTTTCCTCTATGTTGGACTGTCAGCTCTACTCATTGAGGCGTATTCTACGCATATTTTAGCATTGATTCCCTTTTTCTCCAGATGTAATCCCACTGTTTATATATTCCTGCTCAAGGAATAAATACTGCAAATGAATTTATTTATTTATTTTATTATTTTTTTTTTTTGTTGATGTTTTGTCTATATTTCATCTACATAATAGATGGGAGTTATGTACGAGAGACCTAGCGTGTGGAAAATAAGGAAATTGTTTACTTCATAACTGACAAGATTGTACTGAAAAAAATAAACAAACAAACATGTAGCCCATTGAATTCAACGATCACCAAAACAATCGATTTGAAAATAGAGCATTTGGCCAGTGAATACATCAAGCAGGAGGAAACAAGCGAGTGTTTGCGTCATGTTAAATATATATTTATACACTATGTATTAAAAGTTATCGACATACATCGATATTGATTGCTTCCATTGGGAATTCTTTCTTGTGCTTCACAGTCCATTTATTGCATGGTCCAGCTGGCTAAACATGTCGCCGGACAGTACACCACAAATAAAAAAAAAATGGTGCCATCACTTTATAAAATTGTGAACTTTGTAAATAAACTTTTTTTCCGAAGCACGTTCAAACTATAGGTCTAATTACAGTCATTTGTTTTCCAACCATGCGTTTAACCTTACTGCGGAGACATGTATACGTAAGCATTACCATTTATCGACTTCAGTTTGTTTTTTTGAAGAATAACATGTAAGAATACGGCTTATTTATAGTAATTCATAGAAACGTATTAACCCCAGCAGTTGTCTATCCTTGTTTCCACTACGGCAGCATGCTAAATATAATTGTCTTCTTCATATCATCGTTCATTGCATGCCGACACTTCACGCTCAACGGAAACTGGAGAGGCAATTAATAAAGAAAGCTTCGTCATTGACAAAGACTCAATTATGGCGGGATCCTTTTGTATCGACGTTCACATTATGATCGCTTAATTGACTTGGGATAAACATATCAACATTATCGTACAAAGCGTTCAATACTCTGCTCTTCAAGGTCTATTAACATTCCTTGTGTTTGGGCTTCTCTCTTTCTCTACGTCTTTTAAGATTAAAATCTCTTAAGGCCTGCTCTGTTACATGCAATAAATGCCCGGTAGAACTTTATGGGGCATTATCTGCAAATAACATTCAGTTAACACAATCTGACTTCAAGATAAAGGCACTCTTATTACCAGTTAATTCATAAAGATGTAATACAATGAAGGAAAACGATTTATCTTGGTGTTGCTGTGCTTAATACCTTTATACATTGTTTTACACGCCAATGTTTTTTTTTAATCAAGTGGTCACCGTTTGGTGTTGAATATTTATTTATTTATTTATTTATTTATTTATTTATTTATTTATTTATTTTAGCACACGTATGCACAGTTTTGGTTCACTTTTACGATAAATGTGGGAAAATGTGGAAAACAGAAGGACATTTCATTATTAGACTTTCTGGTACGTCACTCTCTCTCAATATTTAGATCTTTCTTAGCCTGTAAAAAGCTTCATATACCACGATGCGAGCAGGCCTTCGACGTTCGTCAATAAATCAATCAGATGTATATGACTTAATTGTCCTGTGCTTTAATTACACCTGTTAGCATTTTAATGAAACACTATTTTTCCTCTGCAAATAAAGCTTGGGTTGTTTCAATTTATTATTCTGAAAGTGTCTGTTACATTTAATTACTCTGGATGTGAACCAAACTAGAATCAATTGCACATAGTCTCTAGAGCGACGAGTCTGCCAGGTTTAATCTAAAGTCCAGCCTAATGTGCCTTTAACATTTCCATGAGTTCAGCCACACTGTTTTTCTCGCTATTGCCATTAAGCGCATGGACGTCTACTAACATTTTTAACATTTAAAAAAAAGCAGAACGCACATGAACATACAATTACCAAGATATGCATGGGCATGCGCCCACACATATACATTTACAAGCACATAGGCGCAAAAGCATTTAGGCGAATACATGTCTCAAACAAGTATATGTAAAATATATATGCTCTCACATGCACGTTTTACTCACTTTAAAAATTCAATTAGCACTAGTTTTGTTTTTTGACGTACCTCCTACATATATAACTTTGTAAAAATTATGATAATATTCTGTATAGAGCAGTTAATTGAGCGACTTTAGTTTGCTTGTCACTGAATACTAAAAAAGGGGGTAATACATCCTACTGACAGTAAACTAAACAGTAAATAAACTTCCATTCCTGGTCCAAATATTGTATCAGAAATATCAAACTATCATAGAATCACAATATAAATTTTCAGTCAGCAACAGAAAACCAAACCCTGTTTCTTATTGCACCAAGTATTTGGGCAAGTGAAACTTTCTGACAATTTTTGGGAGGAACATAAGTTACATAGTATTAACCACGACGCAAAGCCCCTCGAGTTACAGTTAAAATATTTATAAAAACATCGTTACGTCATATATAATTAATCACGACTGAATCACTTCAAAATACATCGGAACGCGATAAAATTTTTAATTAAATGACCCGGAACATACGTTAAGC
>NW_019775505.1:151188-197318 GCF_001039355.2 Lingula anatina
TCTCTCTCTCTCTCTCTCTCTCTCTCTCTCTCTCTCAGTTTTGCATTGCACCTTCTCTGCTTTCGCAACCGAGACTCGTGCATTTCTGTTTTTATTTACCCGCCCGTGAGTAAGTTTTTATTGGACATACGCGATGACTGGGTTTTATCGAAAGAGGATACATCGTTCCAGTCGAAACACATGCCAAGCGTGGGATCTCAGTATATCTGACTGTGGGAGCTTACGCAAACTAGAAATATACGTCACACTTTCTTTAAGTCTGGCTGTAATAGGATCGATTTCCCGTCATTTCCCCAAATTGCAAAATATTCTACGAGATGGGTAATTCATGGTTGCCTTTACCTCATCTTAATCATGCTGACAGACGCGTTTTTAGCTCAGGATCAAAGTGATATTCGAAGATTTACAACATCACTAACGGCATTTTTGTCAAATTTTGCGGTCGTTTTATCAGTGAAATTGCCGTCAAGTTTTCTCCGAATAGATACATCAAGGTACATTTTCTTCACAGACCCCTTATAAATCAATTGAAGCCCGGAGATGTTTATTGAGATCAATGTTTTATTTGATTTGGGGATTAAGATTGCTAATTTTCTCATACGGACTGTATTTATTCTCTCTGGTGCTGTTTAGTTCTGTTATATACGTACATCTAATCATGATTCAGTGTGTATTTTTGAATAAATGCCCAACAAAAATCCACTCATGTTTGCATGTCCACTGATATCAGGGTCTAATAAAATAGTATACAAAATGTTAATAATATACAATTTTTGTATCAGACTACCAGCTGATGGTACGTCAAGGCAATCACGGGTAAAGAAACCGATTCTCGCATTGACGATAATAATATAGAAATCAACGACAACAAAAGAAATTGCTCATCCAGTTAGCTAGAAATAACGACCTGCGCCAAAGAAACAGCGATGCTTTGTAAATGCTTGGAATGCGGTGTATTCTTGTACTGTCATTATAATAACATAGGGGTTTACAAATGTCTGGGGGGGGGGGGGGGCATTTATTGAAAAAAAAATGCAGAGCAGTAAAAAGCATAGAACAAATAGTAGATGGAGATATTTTGCCATATGGTGTAGGGTACAGGTATAGGAAACTACTCGGTTCTGTCTCGTTAATTATACTGATTTTGTCTAAAAGAAGGGAAGAGAAGGCGGAGTACCTCTGGAGCCACGGGAGGAGCACCTATCCCTTTTGACATCTTTTATCACTACCTTGAGCCTATATTGGCATTAGTATCAATTCTCCTTTCCTTTGCTACGGGCTGTTAACTCACATGCTTAACCAGGTCCGCAACAGGAAGAAGGGGTGGGGTTCGAAAGCGCCACCCTTTTTGTCGGGAAAGGGTCCGCTCTGGGTAAATTTTGATCTACGAACACAATGATTTCGTGGGAAAAAAAGAAAAAGTTCACTTTTTTAGAAAAAGAACCTACTATTTAAAAATGCCACTGGCCTGTATACACTTATATAAGGCTTTTTATCGGACGTCTTTGCTTTTATGTCGTGTCAATTGCTAATGCCAAACAAAAAGATGTAACTGTAAACCGAGCTAGGCAATAAGTTATATTACTCCTTCGGGAATAAATTGCAAAAGAGTATCTTTCCAGGCTGTGAGTCATTTTTACTTGTCAATCATAACCCTGAATTTTGTAGTTAAACATTTCTCATTTATCTTATTACGCTTGCATCTGATCCTGATCTTTTGAACTTTGGAAAAAAAGCTCCTTAAGCCAGTGGGGGATCTTGTTCAGACAACCTCTGACGTCAGCGAGAACTTTAGGTCGATCATTTTCAAACCGTATACCTGCGGAACAGGTGGGTTTTCATCTTATGCACTAAGTACCCGCGACATAACGAGCAAATTGGTTCAAATGAACCATATCGGCAGCAATTAGCAGCTAGCATAAGATTAATTCATTCGATCCAGTCTGGTAAGTTTGGGAAATGCCGTAACTGACAAGCGTCAAGAGTGGTGAAGTAACTGCCGATGATAGACGCGGCTGCCGCTTGCAATATTGCGTGGTAGATAGTTAATGATAAAAACATTGTTTCTGCCGTTTCCACTCGGGGAAAAGGCAGTAATTACGGCTTATTCCCACGCGTTTGGTTCGATTACTTGCTATGGGATGGAAAATGAAATGAATTAATGTATTACAGCGGCAGATTAAGATTAGAAAAACTGGGAAGGGGCGTTAGGAAGGGTAAACGCTCTGCTTAGCTGATTGTGCCTCTGTGGCAGCTGCCTCCTTCCTGCATTCCTTCCTTTCTGCCTTCCTCCCATCCTCGTCACTTTCGTTCTTACGTGGTATGAGAATTTGAAATCACTTAAGTCGTTTTTACCTTCCTCTCCTTTATAGCGTAGGTGATTGTTGTAATGCAAAGTGATTTCTGTGTCATTCTCTTTCTGTACCCCCTCTCCCTCCATCCCTACTACTCTCTCTCTCTCTCTCTCTCTCTCTCTCTATCTCTCTCTCTCTCTCTCTCTCTCTCTCTCTCTCTGCCCTGCGTCCCACAGAATCCTAGAATTAGATTAATCAAAAAAAGACTGCGATCTTTATGGTAAATTCGGCGTGTACTCTCTACGTGTTCCCCCCATTGTCTGCAATCTGGAACTATTTTATCGTCTGCACTTTGATTTCACGTCAAATAAATCGCTGTGGAAAATCGACAGAACGTTGATGAAGTGTACACAAAGTGATCCCACGCATAACATTGGTGAAACTGGAGGTTTGCAGGCAAACTCCTGTCGATATTCCCAGTGATTTAGACAATATATGTCACATATCGTAGAATAATATGATTGTTAATACCTGTATATATTTTCCAGTGCTCCTTCTTCTTGCGGTCGAAGTGGTTCAAGCACAGCCGGATCCATTCACGAGTAAGTCTTTCTTTTTAGTTATAACGCATTGATGATTGGGAAAGTGACATTTTAAATATGTAATAGTACGATGTATCATGATCGTAATTAACTTTTGGTATGTGTTGTGATTCGGAGTTGAATTGATATGATACGCTTTTCTACTTCATGAAACGTTTAAATAAGTAATCTTATGGTGGAACACTCTTAATCATTTGATGAAGCCTGTAGTTATAGGAAATTAATTTAACGTCTGTGGCTAATGACAAATTAAAATATTCATTACGTGTCCAGTTACCAGTTTTCATGTTAAGGATAGCTCAGTCTCTATCTTTTCTGTTTTCCAAATTAAATCATAGACATATGCGACGGCAGATCAGAAAGGGTGGGGCCGGCGCAATGGTCTATTCACCCCTTTCCCCCATAAAACGGCATGACAAGCGACACGAGACTAAACTAAGCACTCTTTCAGAAGGTGTGACTTGCATATTATAGTGATATAGTCCGTTTTTAATTTTTGTGAACACCCCTGCTCTCTCTACTGACTACCATAGGCTAGCTAGGTGATGACATAGGCCTAAATTTTATAAATAAATAAATATATTTTATAAATATAAATATATAAATAAACGTTAGATCTACGCATTTCAATTCCTGGAACAGCGCCAATCTTGTAACCCCGTCAGATTAAAAAGTTGCTGTATAAGGGCGTATTCCCAGAGCTTTTAGATCGAACTATCCCCGCGGGGAGTCTCACTAGATTACTGTCAGATAATCCGGCTTAAATGTCCGTCCCGCCTACTACAAGCTGTAAGGGGGTAATTAACTTTCGTACCCGCTCCGCTGACAGCTATTTAGCGTGAACCCCTAGGGAGTTAGGTCGATCTAAAGTAGATCGATCTAATCTCTGGGAATGGGGCCTAACACATGGCACAACAATATAATAACTGGTATCTCTTTAAATCCGTAAGGCGGAACCATATAGTTGACATTGCCGGTGTGACAGGATTGGTAGTCCGCTAGGAACCGTAGTCAGTTCCTTAGTACTTTGTACAGGTGCCTGTTTCATATACTATTCCCAATACTCCCACTAACCCTAACCTGTACTTATATATCATATGGGACCCGGACTTCCATTCCTAGGACTATAATTCTTGTCACACCGGTATTTTCACTTTTACAAATGGATTAAATCTAACCCCCAAATCTAAGTAGTAATTGTCAGAATCTCTCGGTTTGAAAAGTTTTGCTTTTGCTGGTAATAGAGGTTTTCCGATAGACCGCAATACTCAGGGTGGTGGAATTCTTGACAGCCTGAGACGGAGTCCTAGAGAAAGGCTGCAAATTCACTCCAGTCGAAGACTTATGAATATAAATGACTATCATATTGTGAAGAGCCCCTATTTGTCATACAGAACCGGCATTAATAAGCGCCAGTATTGAAATTTGATATCATATTTCTATGCCTTTGATTCGATTTTGCTCCTCGCCACATCATCCACGTTCACCAAAGGTATAGAATGATTGTATGGTATGGAAATATATTTTTTTAAGTGTGTGTGTGGGGTTTCAATGCGTCGATATTGTTTAAAATAAACTGCCGGAGAGAAAGAGAGAGAGAAAAAGAGAGAGAGCAATCCAAATCAACAAAGACTTCGTCACTGTGTGTACGTAAATGGGTCTATACATTAGATTATAAAAAAAAGTGGCATATACTCGTATGGGCAGACTTGTATTTTTTCATTTGTTTTAACGAAACAGATGGGAATCATAAACTTCTCCTGAAAGATAAGATAACAAGCCGTATGGACAACGAGGTTTTCGTAATTGGTTCTTCTTTTTGGTCCCAAACTCAGCGGGATCCCAAAACCCGGACGATTAATCGAGTTACCTGTCTATCCGAACGCAAACTCATCGGTTTGGCTTCCTGCCATTGTTTCAGTTGGCATCTCTCTTTTGACCCTAAAACATTCCATGTCATGGGGCCTATTTATTTTATTTCAGGTAAGTCTGGCAATTACTTCAATTCTGGAGCACTGGTGATCCAGTGTTTGAGAGAGAGAGAGAGAGAGACCCATTTAGTTGACGCAGAACAAACGACTCGTTTCGTTTGTCAAAACTTCTTGAAAAAAGTAAACCTAAAGAAGAAAATTCTTATTTCTTACGCCCTTTTTAATTCTCCACCTCCAACACACACACGCACACACACACACACACACACACACGCGCACACACACACACACACACGCACACACTGCGCACGCCTGGACAGAGTAGGGATTGACACTCTTCCCACAAATATGCCAAATTAATAGATGAGACTCTTTAGAGATTTTTCATATTGATATACTTGTGTCCCCTTAGCTGCACGATGCAAAACGACACAAAATGATTGTCCCGATACCTTGTTGTAACGCTATGAAATACAGGGTACCGAACGGCCATGCCTCTCCAGGGTAATTTTATTATTTTACAATCTCCGGGCAGATATATCGTATTTTACCAAATTCGGAATTTCTTTGATGTACAGGCGCCTATGTATCCTGTACTACAGTGTTCTGTTGGCATCAGATAATGGGCTAAGGGAATTATATTATGCTGGAGTTACATTAGTATCGACTAGGACGAAACTAAAGGGAATGTTACACTAATAGACTGTGTATTTTAAATTGCGAACATCCTCCCTCGTTCACGTTGTCTTTGTCTCTTCGATTACGGCGCACGCTCATTTTCATCTTTGGTCTGGAATTTGTTGAAAATAAGAGTGCAAGATTTTTTCATCATTTCTCTGAGCTCCACCAGCCACTTTATTATTTATTCATTTTGAAAACACGCTTTTCATGATCATTTTTTCCTTTTTTAGTTTTATGCAAAAATGACACTATATTAAACTGTATAGGGGAAATATAATCCGCGACCTTATAGCGCAGACATTAATAGTTGTGCATATGAAATGTCTTGTTTTTTTACACTATGTAAGTAGGTTGTTAAAGCTGTAGCCGGCATGAAGGGCCGTTATATTGTTTTTGCCTGCTAGTAGACCTCCTCGGGCCACATGCCGCTTCCCATAAAATATTGGCGCAATATTGGCCGTAAATAACGTTAATTTAAGGCCGCAACAGCAGTCGACTTTCATCAGACGCTAAAATAAACCCAACTGAACTTGATCAGGACAACGACCTCACTTCAACCTCACTTCAAGTTAAATTAACTACCTTATTTCTTTTTATCATTTATTTATTTATTTGTTTTTTTGGGGATATTTTGCAGCTTGCGGTTTTTACAGCCTCGGTATTTTCATATGGCAGTTAATATGTTGGGCTTGGTATCAGGTTTTGCTCGCGTGACAAGATGTTTTGTTAATAGGTTAAAATGCATTGACTGAATCTGTATATAAGCATAAGCATAGTTTAATATGTTACATGGATGTTAAATGTCAACCCGTTCAAGTCGACCAGGATCCTAAAAGATTTATTCTTTCAGCCACTTAGTTGAAGTTGAAAGACGGTCGTGTTTTTATTGTGAAACGTTAAAGAAAAATCACAAAAAGTAAAGGTAGTACCGCGTTTGTTTTTGTTTTTGCTGTTGTGTTTATATTGTTTTTCCAGAAACGCACGGGTCACAGTAGGCAAATAGGTCACGACAATACTCATTTTCTGTAGGCCAGCTGAGAACATAAACGAGAAATCTGCCCCCTACGTGTGTGATGCCCTCTACTGCGTATA
Source organism: Lingula anatina (assembly GCF_001039355.2). The sequence goes on from NW_019775505.1 coordinate 157,789, forward strand.
CTGAGGTCGCCGAGACAATTTTTGTTCGTCAGGCAGTATTCACAGACATTTCTCTGGCTAATTCTGTCCAGCGATAATTTTTGCACAGAAATGATGCCCTCACCCTGGCTTGTGGTAAACATAATATCCCTATGTAACTACACTAAAAAATTTTATTTCTCTTCACCTGTATCTTTTATCTCGACTTTTTTTTTATATCCAGTGTCTTATTTTTTAATCTCTTCTCGAAGCATGTTCTGTTTTTACGTTTTGAGCACGAGGCGAAAGCGGTTTTGGGTGAGAACGACCGTCATCTCGACCGGAATTTAATTTGTGCCATAAAGCGTGTCAGAAATCAATAAATCGATAAGATTATGATTTACGACGTTTGGCAGAATTTTTCATCAAAAGGGGCTTTTCTGACTAGACCTTATAAACAATTGACTGATATTTTTAAGAGGCTGTGGGGATAGTTTGACGCTGATACATGTATTAAAGAGGAAAATATTCCGTTGTGTTTCCTTATACCCAAAATTTATAAACAATTGTCCTGGTTGGAACTGATTTTTTGCCAGATTTTCAAAAGTTAAGCGCAATGGAAGCAATGCATATCCAAAATATAATGACGACAAAAATAATTACAACCAAGATTTGTAAATAAAAAGTGGAAACTTTTTCTTTAAAATACGTATTTTAACAGACACCCTCAAGCACAAGTATGCATTAGATATTCTATACTAGTAGCAGATGGACAGTGCATTAATATTGTACCTCTACATCTGATTCCTAATCCGTAGATTGGTGCTTAATGTGAGGACGGATGTAAATAAGTGTATGAGCATATCTCTATATATAAACGTCTGCGTTTTTTATTTCTACGGCACACAAACACAGGCCTACCCAACTACCAGACTCGGCACCGAATGATCCAGAATTCACCGGTAAATCGGACCACACTACCCGTTTTCAAGGTGTGTATCAGATCGCATTACATAGTATCAGACGCGACACCGCTCTTGCCTAGTACGCGATGTGATAGTGACGATTCTCAGCGGGGTTGAAAAGCATTGCATCACCACTCAAAATTTGTTCAGGGTATGATACTGTGTAATGCGATCTGATACACACCTTGAAAACGGGTAGTGTGGTCTGATCTACTGGTGAATTCTGGATCATTCGGTGCCGAGTCTGGTAGTTGGGTAGGCCTGAAACACTGCTATTTACATCCTTTTGTACTGATAATACGTGTGCCTGCATGCATAAGCACACGCGCACGTGCACAGGCACAATCTTCTGGCGCTCGTACACGCACTTTTAAGTGCTTTGAAGTTATCATATTTAATGTGAATATTAAAATATTAGTAATGCCCCGCATTTGAATGTATCGTCTGTTTCTTAAAGCAACCACCTAGATAGAGGTCTGTCTCGACATTGGTTAAAGCAATGGCGGACCTAGGTTGGAATACAGTGGGGTGCATACCCCCTCCCCTTTAGCCCCTGAGATACCCCTTCCCCCCAAGAAGAAACGGAATAGCCAATGAAGCGAGATAAAAACAATCACTTTGTCCATCCGTGCGCCGTGCATACGACAGCTAAATTGTCCTCATAACCTCTTACATATCGAATGAAAGTATTCTGTTCTAAACCCCACCCTACCCACCGTACCCACCCCACCTCACTCAGCATTCAGTAACATCCTCAACCCACCAGTGTTCACCACGCTCTGTTCTTTTTTTCACAGCTACTATAGACTGCTATCGGTGCCTGGGGCCTATGAGAAACAGCACGTGCGGGGATCCCTTCGACGCCGAAAAGCTCCACCTTGGTGAGGAGGAGAGCGGTATTCAGATCATAAAGTGCAAAAGAGGGGCGTGTCTAAAATGGACGTATTTTCACAAAGGTAAGCTATAATCCTGCGAAGACTTTCGTCTATTGTTTTATGTACACACAGTTGCAAGAATAATTTTTTCAAAGAACAACTTAAATTAGAACTGAAATATTGAAGTGGTAATAGCTCTGATTTTTATCTGTGGCTTGAGGAATCTATCAGTGGAACTTTTAGATAAAATTTATTATCAACCTCCCACAAATACTATACAGCTATTCAGAAATATGCTCACTGACATGAGTATTCACCCAGGACTTGGGTATAAGGTATTGCCCGTTAAATGACAGCATCAGTAAATCATCGTTTTTCCTGAAACACACCATCTGCCAAGTCAAATTTGAAAAGCTAAGGGAGAAGGGGGCGGTCCAGGCTCATCTTTGTCTTCTTTATATTCGCCTTATCTACATGTATCAACCGCTGTCATTTATAAAGGACAATTTTCAATGATCTGTGGCTGATTCCACACCAGATATATTGTCTTTTAGTAATGGACAGGCAGACGGGATAACGTGCTATTGTATTATACTCGGATCCAGTGGTTTATCTGCTTAATGGAACATTCACCACTTAAATCAATACGAAGTCGCTCCTCGCTGCATTCGAGCTGAACCAATTGCCCATTCTTTATCTCAAGCTAAAATATTTTAAATTTTTTCAAAGTTAACATTCACTGAAGTTTTGCGTGTTATTCCGATGACAATCGTTTATATAATTAAGAAAGATGTTCTCTGTGCTTGTTGTTACAATACAGTTTCGTGGAATTTTTTTAAATAGCTCTTCCCGTGGCATGCACCACGTAAATGTCAACGACCACCATGTTATGATGGAAAAGAATTCACAACAGTAAATGTAATGTCAAAATATGAAACCCCGTCTTCATAATAACCATACACAGACGTAACAAAGGGTTTTATATTTAGATGAAATTTGGAAAGAAAGGAGCAATTTATAGATGCGTATGGACATCCTATGAGCACAGAGGTGGCGTAATAAATTATACTAAATGTACTACTTTTTGGCGATATAGGGTGAAAGTCGTGTAAGAAATTAATACAAGCCACGCAAAATATGGTGAATCTGTACTTGGGTAATAGACCGTAGTTCTAAACAACGAAAGAGAAAACACCCAGAAAAATATCCATAGATAAATTATTTGATTTTTTTCATTGCCGCACCGCGCTCTCTGCCATTATTTCCCACCAGACACTCCTCCTGCGAAATCTCGCTTGATTTTACTGTACCGTTAAGATGCGAGACTTTCGATTTTATTTATCATCGATGAATTTCATTTAACTATCTCAAGCAGTATATCTATTCCCCGGCCTTTTTTTCTCTAAAACTACGTCTTAAATTACTTAAACATAGCCATTTCCCTGCAGGACCCATGCATATATCTCGCTGCACGTGTTGTCCTTTTTCTATTTGTGAAACTGCATTGTTATAAATTGTTTATGATCAGACATCTTCTGTCACCTCTTGGCGTTTCCCCCATCTGTATTTACGTCTTGTTCTAATTTATGTGTTTATTGAACACGTATTTATATTGCAATACTACACTTAGATCTGTAATAATTCATAATGAATGCTGTAAACCGCCAGTTTGTGTAAACCCTTCCTCCAATCACAAGTAAGTGAAAACGACAAAGGAAAAGAAATACAATATTTTATTCTTTTACATTTGCAAGTCAGTTTTGACCCAAGGGTGATCGACATTGGAAATCTGTTACTTTCTTTTGATTTCCTACAAAACGATGTACGCATGCGTCTGTACGCCTGCGCATTCAAATGATTCATTTTTGTCTATTTATTTATTTAGATTCATTCTTTAAATTAGCTTGAAATAAAACCAAATAACTTCAACATATTTCAGGTGAGCTGCTAATCAGAAGAACGTGTTCGCTGGACGAAGAAGACCTCGTGTTTCACATACCTCTGGTGGACGTGTGTAGAAGGGAGAGAGATGGCAACGGGCGCCTCTGCATGTGCTCCGGTGACTTGTGCAACGCCGCACGCCGAACTTCCGCTTCCGCTTCCTGGAGCCTGCTTATAGCACTTGGCTCGCTAATTCTTTCTGCGAAGTTGCTTCTCCTCAGCTGACACCCCCTCTCCCTGGTTTGTTCAGTGTAAGTGACATTGAAATATGATTCAACCCACGGCCTATAGCAGTGCATTGTCTGAAATCACGAGATCAAAAGACAAGCTGATGTTCAGATATGATAGAGAAATGTACGCGATTAAAAGGAAGGAAAGACAGCGAGGTTTTCATTGGTGCTTCCGCCGGATCTGCTGTTATGGGCCTTTTATTAATCCGGAGAAATGTCTGTAGACCTACTCAACGTAACAAAACTCCACCGACGAGATGGGAACACAGGCAAGCTTCCATGGTGTTTTATTATGTGATTAATTATCTTTTTCTACTCTTTGTGGTCAAGGGCTCTCTAATGTTTTTCCCCGTTTCTTCATGCACCACAAAGTCTCATGGGAAATATACACAGTTGCATCCATCAACATTGATGTTTTTTTTTAAATTGCAGTTATTAGCCTATTGTTTTGCATTGTTAGAACCAGTTAAAACATTGTCAAACTGTAACAAAGTATTACTAACAAGGAATTGTTATCATATGGGAGGCGCTCGCAAAAGCTCAATACCCAAAGGGAATGTTCTATTAAATAAATTCTTTAATCACGTTTATCATTAAATTTAACGGCTATAGGGCCTGGATACATTGACATGATGATGGAAGCACGGGAGATAAATTTTGCACGGAGTCGACCGACTATAATTTTTTATCTTTCGTAGACTCACCGCTTTGGCGTCTTCATGTTTGACTTTTTGTTGCCTTCCAGTGATCCCAGAGGCTAACATGTCAATACCCAATTTTGATACGTGTTGCATGATGAAGTCTCAATTAAGCCTTCTGGGGCCATTCAATATTCCCACTTTGTCAATAAATGATGACTGTATTATATAATAGCCAACAGAGGACGATCTGTTTTTAATGTGCCAGGAACAGCACTGTATTTCTTCCCGTTGCTGAGCAAATGACAAAAGAGATGGGGCGTTAAGGGGAATTCTGGACGGCCCCATAAAGGCATGTAGTAGCTTGTTGTTCCAATTAAGTTTTTTGAAGAAGGTGCGAAATACTCATTGTATATACGCTTGCTTTCCGCCATTTATATAGCTGGCTATCCAAACAGATTATCCTGGCAAAATACCCATAATGCATATTAAATAATGCAATTTATTTTTACCTTTAAGCGCCAGTGGTAATGATAAAGGAATGTTGCTAATTTGAGTAGTAGTTCTAGGTATTTGGCCTTCTTAATGAAAAGCGTTAATGTTTGTTTTGTTCTCAGAATACACGTGGTGAGACACTTATCTCTTTTATATATATATATATATATATATATATATATATATATATATATATATATATAATGTAAAATGTGATAGTTTCTGCAGCATTTTAAAGCGGCTGAATGTGGCAGGAGATACACATTGTCTACGCATCAAATTAAGAAAAATACTGAAGGATTTTACATTTCATTTTAAATGCTTCAATACTCATATAAAACAGCAGTCGTGCTTAAATCAAGTCGATTGTAGCCAGAGAGTAGGTCGATAGGATAAGGTTTTTAGTACATAAATGAGGCGAATACTGTAGACTTAATATGGGACTTACACAAGGAATTAGACTTTCTCCGACCTATGAGCAAGCTCGTCCCGTGGGACCTTATCAAGAACGTGATTGGACAATTAAACCTTATGATGCTAACATCAGCAAAAAATAGCCATGAGAACATCATTCGCTACGTTAATCTAATTCTCAAAACTAATCAGTAATTAAGGCATGGAATGAATGCCAATCAATATGGTCCCATGTACAGGCTGTACAGTAGTCGGTTTTTAATTAGGAAGACGATAGTCCTCTACTTAGTGGGCTTACATGGTCACGCAACGTAGTTGATGATCCAAGGGTGTTTTATTTTATACTGAGTAGGCCTACCAGTTCGTATCAATCCCAAGTTCTGTTACGCGTGTGCATGTTGATGTATATAATGTATAGTTGTACATATATATAACACCGCTTCCAGAAGGAAACGGGTTGCGTTTCATAAATGGGATATTTGTTGTTATTATTAGAATGGCACCAGTATAAACTAAGTGGCATAATACACAGGACTTTAATATGAGTTATTTCCTACATTTCTATGCAACTGTTTCACCTACTCATATGAATGACGTTATCATATTAAACATATTTTCGGTACTTGGTTGTGGTTTTTCTTATTTCTTGCGATACTCAATGTAGTGGACGTGTGTTTATACTGTGTGTGTGTGTGTGTGTGAGAGAGAGAGAGAGAGAGAGAGAGAGAGAGAGAGAGAGAGAGAGAGAGAGAGAGAGAGGGGGGGGGGGGGTCAAAACAGACTTACACTCCTGACACACACACATTTTGCCAGACTATAAAAAGGATTATGACTGAGATGGGCTGATTTAAATAACGTATGGAAAGCAGAGGCGCGTGTATCACTTTTTATTGAGACAAACTATCTTTAGTTTCCACATTTTTCGTCAGTATCGATCAATCAATCAATGCGGTAAACACTACATACCTCTAAATCTAATTTCGATAAAATACCCATTTCTAAACATTAAAACCTAAATTACCAATTACATAAAGAATAAATTTTAAAAAACCTGAATGAAATCTCAGTACTTTGGCGTAGTTTTTGCCACCTATAAGTATTTTAACGCCGTATACAACGAATCCACTGACCAGATATTTCTGTTAACTAACTTTCACTAGCTCAGGTGAATGTGTTTAGATTAAAGTGTTTTTATTACTTAAAACCCCCATGTTGCTCTAATTCTATCACAGTAAATATGCCATATTATCCGTCTTGCCCTGGCATGACGAATTTCCATAATTACATACTATCTAAATTTTCACAAGATTCTCTGCGGCAGGGAGACAGAAACGTTCGAGAAAACAATCGGTTTAAACAATGGTCATGTTATACGATCACTGCCATGAAACGCTTTGCCATAAAACCTTTTCTACCCTACACGTTCCATTCAATCCGCTATATATAAACAAAACGTTGTAAAGAAATGCGGGCTTATCTGTTTGTCATATCTATATATATACTTTTTACTGGGACAAGTAAGTCATGAACATGTTAACAGGCGGTTTTTCTCGCGGTTTCCACCATGATTAATTCATACAAAAAACTGCTTCCATTTGATGCTCATCGCATCCACAAAATCTGTTTTCCCCACAATTCCGTTCGAGATGATATGTCAGTCTATAACTTGCACATTAAATCTCGCTTTATATATATATATTTTTTTTTAATAATTCTAGGTTTGACCAGGGAGGAAGTGGAGAGCATGTAAATTCCTCTCCCTGTATCACCATAAGTTCTTAATAGCGTGCCCTAATGATGTCACCAGTTGTCGTTGTACTGGTACTGGGTCTCGTTTTCGTTTCCTTCCGGTTGCTGGTAATGCGTCTCCGTCTGCACAGGCGGCGTTGCCGACATGAACAGACCTTGTGTGCCACTCTGGTAGCCATTTTGCTAAAATATAAAACGTTAATTACGTGTGAGATAATACACTGTCACCCGAGCGTCAGCGAGAGGTGTTCATGGCATATATCGCGAGAGGGTGACAGTGTATTATTTGACATACATACCGAGAAAAAATACGGGCATTTCATCCTAAAACACCCCTAAAATCGAATAAAGTGACCCTATATCACGCTCTAGAGATGTTATACGGAATAAACTCGTCCACGTGCGCTGGTCACCTCCCGCCAATGTCTGACCAATTTGGTCAATTTTTGCTAAATACTTGTCGTGGACGTTCAACTTGAAAAGTATTTAATCAACCGTCGACACTGACTATGCGCGTCTCAGCTGAGCCACACCTAGCTGGGACTGCTGCAGAAAAAAAGGTCCCATGGCAAAACCTCTACTTTTTAGTGACATTTCTGATAAACAAGGAGTTTCGGACTGGAATATAATTTTTCACAAGTGCAAATGAGAAAGAAATTTACTTTTTGGTGATATTTCTGACAACGAAGCAGTTTCGGAATATAGCCAAAATCAGACGGATGTTTATTACAAGTTCACCGGAGTAATAATTCTATTTATTATTGTTATTTCTGACGACGAGGCGGTTAAGGAATATAGTCAAAATCAAACGGATATTTATTTCAGGTCCACAGGAGTAATAATTCTACGTTTTGGTGACATTTTTTACTACGAGGCGCTTTTGGAATATACATGTGCTGGTTTTCAGAGCATTCATGTGCTACATGTAATTAAAAGTTCCAATGGGGAATATATTTCATTTCTACCGATATAGCTGATAAAGAGGAAGAATGAACAGCTTAAAAACAAAAGGTAAATAACACAACCCTCGTTAAAAAGTTATAGATTTACAAATAATTTGTATGCACGTGTCGATTAAATTTTAACGAATTCCCGTTTTTAAATCATATCCATATGTTATGACTTAGTGTAATTAAATTATAAATAATAATCGTTAAACGTGAAAAGTTCATGCTATTTTAAGAGTGTGAGAGATTTTTAATTTGTCTACTGGTAGATATTTAACGCAAGCAACGTCACTATTCTCTTGATGCCAAGAAGGTCACATGATCACTCTGTCTTTGGCTTTCAGCACTGATTTAACCAAGATGTAGTCGTGAAATTCTAGACTACATCGAGGTTAAATCCGAGTTTTCCGAGAGACGCTACGCAGAAATGTCGAGTGAAGCGAGATATGTTTGGGTAGCGGCTCGAGGTTGCCCTCGATCTTCACTGAAGCTTGACTAAATGGACAGGCTTCAGTGATCATCATATCGCCACGGTCATATAACATCCCTAGGTATGTATGGTAACAAGATTGAATGCTTAACCAGTGAGGGGGACTTTTTCTCAGCCCTTGTATTTTATTGTACAGTATCGACATTTTAATAAAATCCTTTTAGGTCCACATTTCCAGTGCGCTCTTCTGAAAGTTATTCAAGATCAGTATTACTTAATAACTGGCATTTTATAGAAAAATTAAAACACTAAAAGGAGAGCACTGTCTTTTTCATCCGTGGGTTGAATGTTAAAAAAGGCACAGATTACGCCTTCTTCTGCATTTCTATCAAATCAAAAAAAAAAAAAAATTGCCGCGAGACAAAATCACAATAATTTTTACATGATGCTTTAAGCGGAGAAGAAACAAGCCCACCTTTTCATTCCAGGGATCCGCTTTTCTAGAATGCGGCTGCAAATAGCCGTTCCCGTCCCCAGTAGCACCGTAACCTGGAATGTGTTAGTTGAGATATATCACAGTGGTGGTGCAGACTGGCGCAATCAGCATTAATAGTCTGGATGACTGGTGCTATATTTTGGCAAAATTGCTCAAAATGTGGAAAAAGCATGAAACTTCTCACAAATGTTCTTTGGTCTATGCTGATCATTTTCAAGGGCAGTGCCCAAAATTTCAAAGCGTTGCTTAGCAACCGTTGCTATGGAAGTAAATTTCCTTAGTAACAAGCTAATTAGACCTTTCTTGTCCAGTTTAAATGGTTTAGAAATGCTAATAACTATGTTTCAGGGCATCAGAACTATCACTAGACTATTTTAAGGCAATTAAAACCCAAATTAACCTTAGCCACGATTGCTAGGCAGCATATTACCCTAGCAACAAGCATTTAAAGTTGCGTTAGTCTATTAAGTAAGGCAAGTCCATAATACTAGCTAAGAACTACACTTTTGAGCAAGATGTTCATACTTTTAATCCAGTTGAAACAATTGTGTGATGTTTACACACATCCGATCAAAAACATTGCCAGTGCAGATATTTAAGGCAGCATGTTCAAAGTTAGTAACCAGCCATTTCCATGCTTTTATCACCTTACGACTCTTTATAAAACTTTGCAATAGTTAAGACGTTAAATTCTCCCTTATGTGCAATATACAGTGCATTTTGCCCTTGCACATTGTAAGCCTCAACATCTGCACCTACATGCACTCTGGAGCAACTCTGGGCAGGTCAATAGCTTCTGGCAAATGTATCCACAAGGGTCCACTGTTCCGCACAAGTCCAACCAGAGTGAGCACATGGTATCTGATGACATGGCACCGTAGTGCTGATTCAGATATATTCATCTCGCAAGAATACTCTTATATTGTTGTAGAGCAGCCTTGGTGGAAGTAAGATATGGCATCTAACGGCCTTTGGGTGTGAACAGAAACTTTTGAACTTCATTGATTAACAAAAAGAATTAAAATAGAACCATGCAGGTGTATTTAAGTTACTTGGTAGAGAATAGAAACTGACAAAATACAATGTGAAAAAACTTTTTAGAAAAATTTTGAACAAAATGAAAAATATCTTGGAAATTTGGTCTCTGAGAAACCTTTCAATAATAGGAAAGTCAACAGTGGTTAAACCCTTTAGTATTTCTCATCTTACGTAGTGCATGTATAAACTCTCCTACCAGCCCCCCTCCCTCAATACTTAAAAATATGCATATCATATGTAACTTCATCAGGAATGGGAAAAGATACTAAATAAAATGAGCAAGGATGGCGTCTGATTACAAAAATGGACGGTAAAAGGTACCACAAATAAAAATTTTACCAAGGCCCTAAACTTTACATGGCTTAAAAGACTTCTTTATGATGAAAATAAGAGTAAGTGGACAGCGTTTTTCTCGGCGAAATGTCAGGAATCGGTAGTAACAAAAGGTGGATTAAAAATACTAAAAGCAACTTCTTATCCCTTTTGGCACAGATTATTGGTTCTTTGAGTGAAATTCAGGAAAATTTCAATTTAACTCCAGATGAAATCCATCACAACCATTATGCCAAAACTCAAAAATTGAAAGAAACTGAAAAACTATTTTCCATAAAAGATGGTGTAAAAATGTTTTTTTACATCAATGATATTATTAATGACATTTGAAACCCTCTCTGTCTATAGGAACTCAACAAAAAATCAACCTTAACACTAACTTTCTGGGCTTATTCAGCATCCAAAAGAGCCTACCATCTGAATGGCTATCTCTTCTCATGGAAGGAAATTACTCATAGCATTCCAAGAAATAATTGACTCAATTAAACAAGTTACCAAACCATCCAGATATTTTTTTCGCAAAAAATCCTCCAAAGCCATATAATATCACCAGATAAAGGTGTGGGTGAACGGCAGACATATTTTAAAAAAACCTTGAGTACTGATAATTGGGAGCCAACATTTAAGAAACAGATCACAAGAAAATGAAGTTGTTCCAATTCAGAATAAATCATAGAATATTCAATACTTATGCTTATCTTATGGATTTGAGAATTTTGCAATACTGCTAGGGAAAATATTCTGTACGTTTTTGGGAATGTCCACATGTAAAAAATGTTTGGATGTGCATCATTTGCCCCGCTAAAGATAATTTAGGTGTGGTCATTGATAGATCTCCGGAGATATTTGTATTTGGGTTTGTGCAAGCATACACTATTTATGTACCTATCTTAATAATTAAGAAACATGTTAGTATATGTAGAATGGGAACAGAAAGATGGGAAGGAACTGGAGGGTATGTAAAATGCTGCAGAGATATCTGTATATATATTATTAAATGTATATTATTAAATATATAATGTTAAATACTTGTTGCTAGGGTAATATGCTGCCTAGCAACTGTTGCAATGGTTTCCTTGGGTTTTTAATGTCTTAAAATAGTATAGTGATAGTTCTGATGGCTTGAAACATTATGAAAAGCCTTTTTAAATCATTTAAACTGAACAAGAAAGGTCCAATTAGCTTGTTACTAAGGTAAATCACTTCCTTAGCAACGGTTGCTAAGCAACGCTTTGAAATTTTGGGCACTACCCTTGAAAATGATCAGCATAGTCCAAAGAACATTTGTGCCAAGTTTCATGCTTTTTCCACCTTTTGAGCAATTTTTGCACCAGTCATCTAGACTATAACAGCTATGTATTTTTGAAGTGAGACATTTTAATATTAAAATACACGCAGCAAAAAAAGCATTGAAACAAATTTGGAATTTTGCTGATGGCGGAATTAAGACATTGCCGACCTTCTAAAGCATTTCGGTGTAAGGTTGAGCAAAATAAAATAGCATAACTGTACACTGTATTAAGGAGTACCTCGGACAATTGCACCAAAGGTATAAAAGCGTTTGTTAAAAAGAGAGAATATAATTTACAAATGTAATGTGAAATTATCGAAGTGTTTCACGCGCCCGCGCGTGTGCGTGCATGTGTGCTTTCGTGTATGCGTGCGTGCGCTCGCGCATGTGTATACGAAGCGTGATGTATGCAGTGAGGTGGCATTTTACCTTGGTGTTCAGACTCCATGGCAGCCAGTTTTGAATTGGACAGGTTACGACTCATGGGGTTCATGGGTACCCCGCAGGGGGCGAGTGTGGACGTCTCTTCCACGTACTCCTTCGGCTCGTGCTTGTCCTGATTCAGGAAGTCTGCCGGCGTCTGCACGTCACTGGAGAAGTAATTGGCAGCCACGAAGAACACAAGAACAGCGATGCAAAGGAATCCATAAATACGGAATGTCCATTCGGAACCTAGTTTAAAAAAATTAGAAATGGTTTCTGATAATCGAATAACTTCTTTAGTTTACAGAGAACCATATTTCAAGCACGGTCAAAATCGTTAGCACTAACTACCCTCTAATAGGATCGTACGTTGATTTTCCCCAGATATTCACAGATATATCTCTGGCTTATTTAAATAAAATGACATTAAAATGACAAAATTTTCTACTGTGGCGTTGGATAAAAAGTGCACATAAATTATCTGCAGCCCTGGTAGAGTGTAAACGGTAACGGTTGCCGTTGCGGTAACTATTTAACAGAAACCTCTTGTATTGAATGAGAGCCGTTGGAATGGTAGATAGGCGGATTACGTCGCTGTAGTGTGGTTACTGTGTGATTGAGTACGACAGTGAAACAATCTAAATTACAAGAACGTAAAGCTCATCATACTGATGCAAAAAAAAAGTCAGACTAAGTTACTAATTAACCTTAGAATCTTTCCGGTATGCAAATAAATCGGCTAAAATTAATAGCAGTTTTAACGTTAACCAAGATTGATCAGCCGATTGATATTCCAAGGTAGTTCTATTGTGAGACAACCCCCGGTGTGACAGGAATGTTAGTCTGCTAGGAACGGTAGTTCGTTCCCCATAACTTTGTGCATGTGACATGCGTCCCATATACTACAGTACTAAATCAAATACTCCGACTAACCCTAACCTGAACTAATCGATTGGGGCCCCAGACGTCCATTTCTAGGACTACCATTTCTGTCACACCGGCCCAGCTATAAACATTTCCACTGGATATTTACCCAGGTAGTGTACCATGATGCCCCCGAACACGGCGCCGCAGCCCCTCCCCAGGCCGTGGTGTAGGCCCTGCAGGATCCCCTGAGCCGAATGCTTCAAGTGTGCTGGTGTGGCGTTGGTTATATAGGAGACGCTGGCGGCCCATACTAAGGCATGGGTAATACCTGGAGTACAAAGAAATAGTCCTGAATTTCACGTTGATCATCCCATTAACATGGGTGGATTTGACTACAAAATCCTTGCTACCTTTAAGCCTAAGGGCTCATTCCCAATTAAACTTAAGGGCTACGTAGATCGAGCGGGGATTCTCGCTGAATGCAATCAGATAAACTGAATGACATGCCGCCTCCTGGCGTTTAGTAGAATAAACCAAAGCTGCTGATTATGCGAGTACGTTAGAAAACGAGAGGAGGTGTGTTAATAGGTTATACTGATTGCATTCAGCGAGATTCCTCGCGGATTGTGATCTCTCTACGTGCTAGGAGGCCGATGGGTAACTTGGGAATGAGCCCAAAAAGCCTGTACCCCTCAGTTGAAAATAAATATACACATACCTTGTGCAAACTCGAAGGGTAGCACCCACCACGGGCTCTTCAGCCAAGATATGTACAGAAAACGGGCCACGTTGCCTACGAGACCAATGTATAGCAGCTTTACGTGGCCTGAAATGTACAGCAATATAGTCACGTGTCACAGTCATATGGTGTACAGGTTGATAACTTATTGAAAACATTGTAGTTTCGCCATGTTAACATCAAGGCACGTGTTCGTTTAAACGACATAAAACAATGCATTATCATTATTGTCACTTTTCTCTGTACTATCTTTCATTATTGTTAGGATTGGTGGTTTTTATTCTAGGTTTCAACAAAATATTTCGCTAAATTAAAACTTGTCAAAGGGGTCGTTTTTTTAACATGATAAAGCAATCCTCTACCGCCCTATAAGAACTGATAAGTCCAGCACAAACCACGATCTGGGTCACAGTTGAATAAACATAATCTGATTCTGGATCTTAAAACATTTAGGTATCATAAATCCCACTTCATCCGTCAAATTAGGGTAATAAGCCAGAAGGTCAATTATATGTTGCTAGACTAGCACCAAATCTACCAGCCGGCCCCTCTCTCTCTCTTCCCAGCTCGTAACAAAAACGCATTGATTTACACAAGTAGGGACGGTCAATCAATAAGAGAATATGCATTACCCTGTATAGTACTGAACCCATAAAATCCCTTAATTAGTGATCCGCCATTTTTTATTTTAACACTGTTTTACTATGCCATAGCTAGCACTCGTCATATTTCGGCTTCTTTGCAGTCGTTAATTACTCGCGTATGTCAGCCAAAGTGCTCTGCCACATATATTTGTATTTCTATTTTGATTTAGGGGCTATACAAATACCCATTGCGGGTTGTTCTTGGTGTTTTTATGAGAGATGCTAGACAATACATGATAAATGCATTCTTGTAATGAAGAATCTCCCGTGTAAAACAGACAACTGGGGCAATAAATTAATTGCACCTACGAAACAATAACACATTCGTATTGTATGCTTGGTCTACACCTTATGATTTCTAATAATACTACAATTTTAGATCCAATGAAGGTCGTTGCGTCACCCGAGAACCATTTCCAAAAAAAAAAAAACGACACTTCCTTATCTTCCCCTTCTGCCCCCCCACCAAATGGTAAAAAAATAACGTGCCAAACCAAGCCTACCAAAATTTCCTTGTACCCTACATATTATAGACTATTGTCCTTGCCTACTCTGCATTCTTGCCGACCAATGCGACGCCAAAGTTGTTTCATCTTTGTGTTCATCCACCTGCCTTAACGAAATATTGAAGCTGTCTTTGAATATTTATTAAAATCGCTACTCAGTTTGTTTTGTGCACATCGATTATGGCAAAGGGATTGTCAGACCCACTGTATCTGTCATAGAGTACTCAGGCCCGTAGCCAGCAATTTCAGAGGAGGGGGTCGTTTTCTGAAAAAGTGGACTGTTTACCATAAAATCCTCAAGTACATACACTGTAGGTCAAATTTTATCCAGAGTGGACCTTTTCCCAGCAAAAAGGGTGGTTCTTTCGAACCCCCCAAACACCCTGGCTACGGGCCTGGTACTAGTAATCTTGCTCTTTTAATTTGAGCGGCTTAAATGTAGCATGTGCCACTAATCTGCATATACTGGTACTTCACCTAGCATCCCCTGCGAAAATTTGTCTCATTTAACGTTCACTTACGGTTCTCAATCTATTATCGAACATTTGGTGTGTTTCTTTTACAGTTTAAATGTTGTTCTGTTATGAATGTAACAGTTCGATAACTGTTCATGGGAAGTCCTTCACAATTTCCTAGAACAGATTAAGAACATTTTTCATTAAAAGAGAAAAACATTACCCAGTATGTTCGACGACAGATTGAAAACCGTAAGTGAACGTTAAATGAGACAGATTTTCGCAGGGGATTACACAAACCCCCGCATAACATGCCCTCAACCGGAAAAGGAAGCCCAAACCGGTGTAATATTCCTGACAGGAGCAACGTTTCCAAACTGGATTAGATATTCCCTACTGATATTAATATTAATATTGCGGGGTAACCATGTTACATCAGTATCAGTCTGAACAAACTAACGGGACGGGTCTTTGCAGACAAAAGGACTGCTATGTGCCTTGAATTGAATTATGTTACCAAACTCAATTTGCATGTCTGAAATGTTTCGTAATCGTGGTATGGGTATCGACTCGTTTGTATGGCACAATACAAGTCCCCTTCTCTCCCTCTCTCTCTCTCTCTCTCTCTGCCTCAGGCATGTGTGGCCGCCATTAAAGAGGCAGCTTTATTCACATTGAATAAGAAACTTGATATATCTCTTGTTTTAATGAGCATTCTAAAACCCAAAAGTTATTTTTAAGTGGAAAACTTTAAACAGCCGTTTTTAAGGTTCTTGGAAGTATGGCATAGCAATCTAGTTATAGCTGCAGCTAGGAACTGACACTCGATCTGCTCTCTGAGTGGGAGGACATTTATCGTTTTACCCATAAATATCTCATCTTTCACCATTTAGATCAATAGGATGTAACGCAATTATCCCCCTACAGAATATTGGACAGGAAAAATCCACTATGTTCCTCGCACAACCAAATCGGATAATTTGATCATTCCAATAACCTGGTTCTATTTACTTATATCATATAACTTATGTCAGGTAACTGGTTGCCGCGCAGGTGTGTAGAGAATGACGTCAATACGCTATCTCATCAAAGCACTTTCCTCAGAGTCAGTATCTAGTAGGTTATTGGATGCAAGGCTAGCAGTGGTAATATTTTCCTTGTCGCCTGACCAAGCTTAAAGGGCATAAAATTGAGGAACAAAATCAACAAGCCAACGTTTGTTTTTATATATTAGTTCCGAGGCAAATAAAGGTCTCTATCATAATACGCTGCATGCTAATTCAGGTATGAAACAAAATACACGTATTTTCCCAATGTGAAGCAGGCCTAATATCTTTATCTTTTTATTAACAATAGAGGGTGTGCATTTTAAAATATACAAGAGTTTTTCACTTGTGCCTTTATTATTAATTGCACCAAATGAATCTCAGTGGAATTTACGATCGTATAAAATCAATTTTTGTTAACGTCCCTATTCACAATATCTTTAATGCAACACCTGCGGGGTTGTTTCAGAGGGAGCAGATGACACTAGCAAGGTACTCCCTTGGAAGGTGCTGTCTAATTTGTGTGCACTCTTGTGAACGTTATTGTTTCATGATAAAGTTGAAAAGTATGTTGGGAAAGGTATTCAAATTGCCCATTTTCCTAAGCTGAAAATACACAAACGGTCACTGGAGGATTCATGGTATTTCTAAGGGTTGAAGGTGTGGGGGATAAAAAATTTAGATATAACAGAGCAGACAAGGACAACCTTTTGATAATCACTTTATCTATATTCTCTTGACAAATTATTTTTTAAAATTTCTTTGCCTTAATTGGTGGAGGAGAGAAAGATGGGAAAGTAGGGGTAAGTTCGAAGTTGGGAGGGGGAGGGCGTTGAGCACAAAGCCACCCATCCTGGATCCTCAGTTTGATAAAATGGCGAATCAAAGTACTAAGGGCACTCACCTATTTGACCAATCAGCCGACTGCTGAAGAAGTAGGCAAATATTTCCGATATATGGTTGATAACTGATGCCATACCAAACAAAGTTGGCGAACCCCCAAGATCCTGCAGGTGCCAGAACAAGAAGGTGAAAATGAGGCCAATCCCGAACCCCATGAACCATGCCAGGAATNATTCTTACGTAATGTCTGACCAATTTGGTCAATTTTTGCTAAATACTTGTCGTGGACGTTCAACTTGAAAAGTATTTAATCAACCGTCGACACTGACCATGCGCGTCTCAGCTGAGCCACACCTAGCTGGGACTGCTGCAGAAAAAAGTCCCAAGGCAAAACCTCTACTTTTTAGTGACATTTCTGATAAAAAAGGAGTTTCGGACTGGAATATAATTTTTCACAAGTGCAAAGGAGAAAGAATTTTACTTTTTGGTGATATTTCTGACAACGAGGCAGTTTCGGAATATAGCCAAAATCAGACGGATGTTTATTACAAGTTCACCGGAGTAATAATTCTATTTTTCATTGTTATTTCTGACGACGAGGCGGTTAAGGAATAGAGTCAAAATCAAATGGATATTTATTTCAAGTCCACAGGAGTAATAATTCTACGTTTTGGTGACATTTTTTACTACGAGGCGCTTTTGGAATATACATGTGCTGGTTTTCAGAGCATTCATGTGCTACATGTAATTAAAAGTTCAAAGGGGGAATGTATTTCATTTCTACCGATATAGCTGATAAAGAGGAAGAATGAACAGCTTAAAAACAAAAGGTAAATAACACAACCCTCGTTAAAAAGTTATAGATTTACAAATGATTTGTATGCACGTGTCGCTTAAATTTAAACGAATTCCCGTTTTTAAATCATATCCATATGTTATGACTTAGTGTAATAAAATTATAAATAATAATCGTTAAACGTGAAAAGTTCATGCTATTTTTTAAGAGTGTGAGAGATTTTTAATTTGTCTACTGGTAGGTATTTAACGCAAGCAACGTCACTATTCTCTTGATGCCAAGAAGGTCACATGATCACTTTGTCTTTGGCTTTCAGCACTGATTTAACCAAGATGTAGTCGTAATATTCTAGACTACATCGAGGTTAAATCCGAGTTTTCCGAGAGACGCTACGCAGAAATGTCGAGTGAAGCGAGATATGTTTGGGTAGCGGCTCGAGGTTGCCCTCGATCTTCACTGAAGCTTGACTAAATGGACAGGCTTCAGTGATCATCATATCGCCACGGTCATATAACATCCCTAGGTATGTATGGTAACAAGATTGAATGCTTAACCAGTGAGGGGGACTTTTTCTCAGCCCTTGTATTTTATTGTACAGTATCGACATTTTAATTAATTCCTTTTAGGTCCACATTTCCAATGCGCTCTTTTGAAAGTTATTAAAGATCAGTATTACTTAATAAAAATTAAAACACTAAAAGGAGAGCACTGTCTTTTTCATCCGTGGGTTGAATGTTAAAAAAGGCACAGATTACGCCTTCTTCTGCATTTCTATCAAATCAAAAAAAAAAAAAAAATGCCGCGAGACAAAATCACAATAATTTTTACATGATGCTTTAAGTGGAGAAGAAACAAGCCCACCTTTTCATTCCAGGGATCCGCTTTTCTAGAATGCGGCTGCAAATAGCCGTTCCCGTCCCCAGTAGCACCGTAACCTGGAATGTGTTAGTTGAGATATATCACAGTGGTGGTGCAGACTGGCGCAATCAGCATTAACAGCTATGTATTTTTGAAGTGAGACATTTTAATATTAAAATACACGCAGGAAAAAAAGCATGGAAACAAATTTGGAATTTTGCTGATGGCGGAATTAAGACATTGCCGACCTTCTAAAGCATTTCAGTGTAAGGTTTAGCAAAATAAAATAGCATAACTGTACACTGTCTTAAGGAGTACCTCGGACAATTGCACCAAAGGTATAAAAGCGTTTGTTAAAAAGAGAGAATATAATTTACAAATGTAATGTGAAATTATCGAAGTGTTTCACGCGCACGCGTGTGTGTGTGCATGTGTGCTTACGTGTATGCGCGCGTGCGCTCGCGCGTGTGTATACGAAGCGTGATGTATGCTGTGAGGTGGCATTTTACCTTGGTGTTCAGACTCCATGGCAGCCAGCTTTGAATTGGACAGGTTACGACTCATGGGGTTCATGGGTACCCCGCAGGGGGCGAGTGTGGACGTCTCTTCCACGTACTCCTTCGGCTCGTGCTTGTCCTGATTCAGGAAGTCTGCCGGCGTCTGCACGTCACTGGAGAAGTAATTGGCAGCCACGAAGAACACAAGAACAGCGATGCAAAGGAATCCATAAATACGGAATGTCCATTCGGAACCTAGTTTAAAAAAATTAGAAATGGTTTCTGATAATCGAATAACTTCTTTAGTTTACAGAGAACCATATTTCAAGCACGGTCAAAATCGTTAGCACTAACTACCCTCTAATAGGGTCGTACGTTGATTTTCCCCAGATATTCACAGATATATCTCTGGCTTATTTAAATAAAATGACATTTATATGACACAATTTTCTACTGTCGCGTTGGATAAAAAGTGCACATAAATTGTCTGCAGCCCTGGTAGACGGTAAACGGTGACTGTTGCCGTTGCGGTAACTATTTAACAGAAACCTCTTGTATTGAATGAGAGCCGTTGGAATGGTAGATAGGCGGATTAAGTCGCTGTAGTGTGGTTACTGTGTGATTGATTTCGACAGTGAAACAATCTAAATTACAAGAACGTAAAGTTCATCATACCGATGCAAAAAAAGTCAGACTAAGTTACTAATTAACCTTGGAATCTTTCCGGTATGCAAATAAATCGGCTAAAATTAATAGCAGTTTTAACGTTAACCAAGATTGATCAGCCGATTGATATTCCAAGGTAGTTCTATTGTGAGACAACCCCCGGTGTGACAGGAATGTTAGTCTGCTAGGAACGGTAGTTCGTTCCCCATAACTTTGTGCATGTGACATGCGTCCCATATACTACAGTACTAAATCAAATACTCCGACTAACCCTAACCTGTACTAATCGATTGGGGCCCCAGACGTCCATTTCTAGGACTACCATTTCTGTCACACCGGCCCAGCTATAAACATTTCCACTGGATATTTACCCAGGTAGTGTACCATGATGCCCCCGAACACGGCGCCGCAGCCCCTCCCCAGGCCGTGGTGTAGGCCCTGCAGGATCCCCTGAGCCGAATGCTTCAAGTGTGCTGGTGTGGCGTTGGTTATATAGGAGACGCTGGCGGCCCATACTAAGGCATGGGTAATACCTGGAGTACAAAGAAATAGTCTTGAATTTCACGTTGACCATCCTATTAACATGGGTGGACTTGACTAAAAAATCCCTGATACCTCTTAGCCTCAGGGCTCATTCCCAAATAAACTTTAGGATTACGTTGATCTAGTTTACTCTGCGGGGATTATCGCTGAATGCAATCAGATAACTGAATTACACGCCGCCTCCTGGCGTTGAGTAGAATACAGAAAAGCTGCTGATTATACGAGTACGCTGGAAACAAGAGGAGGTGTGTTAATAGGTTATACTGATTGCATTCAGCGAGAATCCTCGGGGACTTGGATCTATCTACGTACTAGTAGGCCGATAGGTAACTTGGGAATGAGCCCAAAAGGACTGTACCCCTCAGCTGAAAATTAAAAACACATACCTTGTGCAAACTCGAAGGGTAGCACCCACCACGGGCTCTTCAGCCAAGATATGTACAGAAAGCGGGCCACGTTGCCAACGAGACCAATGTACAGCAGCTTCACGTGACCTGAAATGTACAACAATATAGTCACGTGTCACAGTCATGTGTTGTACAGGTTGATTATTTATTGGAAACAATGTAGTTTCGCCATGTTGACATCAAGGCACGTGTTCGTTTAAACGACATTAAGCAAGGCATTATCAATATTGTCACTTTTCTCTGTACTATTATTATGATTATTGTAAGGATTGGTGGTTTTTATTCTAGGTTTCAACAAAATATTTCGCTAAATTAAAACTTGTCATAGGGGTCGTTTTTCACATGATAAATCAATCCCATACCGTCCTATAAGAAATGATACGTCCAGCACAAACTACGATCTGGGTCACAGTTGAATAAACATACTCTGATTCTGGATCTTAAAACATTTAGGTATCATAAATCCCTGTTCATCCGTCAAATTAGGGTAATAAGCCAGAAGGTCAATTATATGTTGCTATACTACCACCAAACCTACCAGCCGGCCCCTCTCTCTCTCGTCCCAGCTCGTAACAAAAACGCATTGATTTACACAAGTAGGGACGGTCAATCAATAAAAGAATATGCATTACCCTGTATAGTACTGAACCCATAAAATCCCTTAATTAGTGATCCGCCATTTTTTATTTTAACACTGTTTTACTATGCCTTAGCGCTCGTCATATTTTGGCTTCTTTGCAGTCGTTAATTACCCGCCTATGTCAGCCAAAGTGCTCTGCCACATATATTTGTATTTCTATTTTGATTTAGGGGCTATACAAATACCCATTGCGGGTTGTTCTTGGTGTTTTTATGAGAGATGCTAGACAATACATGATAAATGCATTCTTGTAATGAAGACTCTCCCGTGGAAAACAGACCACTGGAGTAATAAATTAATTGCACCTACGAAACAATAATGCATTCGTATTGTATACTGAGTCTGTACCTCATGATTTCTAATAATACCAACAATTTCTATGCACTGAAGGGCACTGCGTCACACAAGAACCATTTGCAAAAAAAAAAAAAAAAAAAAAAAAAAAACAAGACGACACTTCCTTATCTTCAGAGGTACCCCGTCTTTCCCCTTCCTCCCCCTAATAGTAGAAAAATAACGTGCCAAACCAAGCCTACCAAACATTTCCTTGTACCCTACATATTATAGACTTTTGTCCTTGCCTACTCTGCATTCTCGCCGACCAATGCGACGCCAAAGTTGCTTCATCCTTGTGTTCATCCACCCTCCTTAAAATATTGAGCTGAGCTGTCTTTGAATATTTATTAAAATTGCTACTCAGTTTGTTTTGTGCACATGGATTATGGCAAAGGGATTGTCAGACCCACTGTATCTGTCATAGAGTGCACACACTGGACAATAGAAGTGTCACCCCCTGAATCAGAGTAATTTAAGTTATTAACCTGAAGAGGCGGAATATAAGGAATGTCAGAATATCGATACAGTTGAATTGTTCAGTCAGAACCGTTTCTTTTGTGAAATTTGATGTTAATAAAATGATACCAGGAGCATATCATACCACAGTCATTTATCTCCCCCAAAGTATTGGTTCAGTAGGTGTGACACTTCTATTGTCCAGTGTGTGTACTAGTAATCTTGCTCTTTTAATATGAGCGCCTTAAATGTCCCCTTATTGAGAGAAGAATCTACCGAAGCCCGAGATATTCAGTAAAAATGATGGAAAGAAAGACTCGACCAAAATATCGGTATGGCGTAAAATGTGCCACTAATCTGCATATACTGGTACTTCACCTAGCATCCCCTGCGAAAACTTGTCTCATTTAACGTTCCCTTACGATTCCCAATCTATTCTAGAACATTTGGTGTATTTCTTTTTTTCTTTTCTCATTTTCAATGTTGTTTTGTAATGAATGTAACAGTTCGAGAACTGTTCTTGGGAAGTCCTTCACAATTTCTTAGAACAGATTAAGAACATTTTTCATTAAAAGAGAAAAACATTACCCAGTATGTTCGAGGACAGATTGAAAACCGTAAGTGAACGTTAAATGAGACAGATTTTCGCAGGGGATTACGCAAACCCCCGCATAACATGCCCTCAACCGGATAAGAAAGCCCAATATAGGTGTAATATTCCTGACAGGAGCAACGTTTCCAAACTGGATTAGATATTCCCTACTGATATTAATATTAATATTGCGGGGTAACCATGTTACATTAGTATCAGTCTGAACAAACTAACGGGACGGGTCTTTGCAGACAAAAGGATTGCTCTGTGCCTTGAATTGAATTATGTTACCAAACTCAATTTGCATGTCTGAAATGTTTCGTAATCGTGGTATGGGTATCGACTCGTTTGTATGGCACAATACAAGTCCCCTTCTCTCTCTCTCTCTCTCTCTCCCTCTCACACCCTCTCTCTGCCTCAGGCATGTGTGGCCGCAATTAAAGAGGCATCTTTATTCACATTGAATAAGAAACTTGATATATCTCATTCTGAAACCCAAAAGTTATTTTTAAGTGGAAAAACTTTAAACAGCCGTTTTTAAGATTCTTGGAAGTATGGCATAGCAATCTAGTTATAGCTGCAGCTAGGAACTAACACTCGATCTGCTCTCTGAGTGGGAGGACATTTATCGTTTTACCCATAAATATCTCATCTTTCACCATTTAGATCAATAGGATGTAACGCAATTATCCCCCTACAGAATATTGGACAGGAAAAATCCACTATGTTCCTCGCACAACCAAATCGGATAATTTGATCATTCCAATAACCTGGTTCTATTTACTTATATCATATAACTTATGTCAGGTAACTGGTTGCCGCGCAGGTGTGTAGAGAAAGACGTCAATACGCTATCTCATCAAAGCACTTTCCTCAGAGTCAGTATCTAGTAGGTTATTGGATGCAAGGCTAGCAGTGGTAATATTTTCCTTGTCGCCTGACCAAGCTTAAAGGGCATACTATTGAGGAACAAAATCAACAAGCCAACGTTTGTTTTTATATATTAGTTCCGAGTCAAATAAGGGTCTCTATCATAATACGCTGCATGCTTATTCAGGTATGAAACAAAATACACGTATTTTCCCAATGTGAAGCAGCTCTAACATCTTTATCTTTTTATTAACAATAGAGGGTGTGCATTTTAAATTATACAAGATTTTTTCACTTGTGCCTTTATTACTAATTGCACCAAATGAATCTCAGTGGAATTTACGATCGTATAAAATCAATTTTTGTTAACGTCCCTATTCACAATATCTTTAATGCAACACTTGCAGGGTTGTTTCAGAGGGAACAGATGACACTAGCAAGGTACTCCCTTGGAAGGTGCTGTCTAATTTGTGTGCACTCTTGTGAACGTTCTTATTTCATGATAAAGATGAAAAGTATGTTGGGAAAGGTATTCAAATTGCCCATTTTCCTAAGCTGAAAATACACAAATGGTCACTGGAGGATTCATGGTATTTCTAAAGAGTTGAGGGGGTGGGGGATAAAAAATTTAGATATAACAGAGCAGACAAGGACAACCTTTTGATAATCACTTTATCTATATTCTCTTGACAAATTATTTTTTAAAATTTCTTTGCCTTAATTGGTGGAGGAGAGAAAGATGGGAAAGTAGGGGTAAGTTCGAAGTTGGGAGGGGGAGGGCGTTGAGCACAAAGCCACCCATCCTAGATCCTCAGTTTGATAAAATGGCGAATCAAAGTACGAAGGGCACTCACCTATTTGACCAATCAGCCGACTGCTGAAGAAGTAGGCAAATATTTCCGATATATGGTTGATAACTGATGCCATACCAAACAAAGTTGGCGAACCCCCAAGATCCTGCAGGTGCCAGAACAAGAAGGTGAAAATGAGGCCAATCCCGAACCCCATGAACCATGCCAGGAACAGGAAGGACCCGTAGCGGAGATTACAGAACAATCGAAACACGTGGAGCCATTTCGGTTGCTCGTAGAGTCCTNGTCACTTATTCCCACATTTATGCTTTTTAGATGGAAAGAAGGTTTTGCAATATGAATAGGAGAAGTACCCGTGTCTCTTCGCGATCTATCCAAGGGATCCTCGCGTATAACTCCCGTATGGTTTCTCGCCAGGCACGAGTCCACGGTTGGTTGGATGAAAGCCAATGCCAAGGTAAAAGCTACCCAGCTGAACAGTGCAAACAGCATTATCTGCTTTCCTTTCCGCCATTTGTCGGCCAGATTCCCCCAAAAGGGCGCACTCAGGAACTCTATGAACGGCCGGAACCCGATAAGCATGCCGCTTTGGGTGGCGTTCATGCCAAGTTGTTTGAAGTATACGGCCAATAGAGGGAATAGGGAGCCGAAAGCAGCGAAGAAGAAGAAATAGAAGAGCTTGGAGATGAGCAGCTCTTGGTTAACATGGGTACACATCTGGTCTATGCAATCCCTTGGCTTGCTCTTCTTGCTTCGGGGCTCTGGGTCAAAGTACTGTGCGTCGTTGCCCGGCATGGTGATGGCTTTTTATTATTGCTGATTATGTTACTGTTATTGGTGTCGTTGTTGGTGCCGGGGGGACGAAACTGTTGATAAGGTGGAAGGTCCTTTTAAATATGGATACCAGCTGAAAATGTAATATTTATACTTTTATAAATGCATTCCATACAGCTCATTGAAACCAACTGAGTACTAGTAAAATTTATTGTCATAAAAAATGGATCCCACACTTACCCTTTGTGGAACGTTTGTCTTAAAAAAGGGAAGCAAAAATATACTGGTCGTGCTGCATTTAAATTTATCAGTCCTTAATATGCGTTTCATGTTGTACTAGCTAAGAATTTGTACCATTCAATATTTACTGTATATGCACCTGTATAATAAAGCTATTGAGTTAGACCTATATGACTGCAAAGAAATCATATAACAACATGTACGGAATTGTAATGAAACAAGATGTAGCAACGATGAAAAGACCGGCATACATCACACTAGTCTTACATATATGACAACCGCATCCTTCTTAGCTTGATAATTTTAGCGATTGTCAAAGACATACGTATGTAATTCAGACTGCAAAATTGCTACAACAAATTAGCAGTGTGGTTATTAGTTTTTCTCTTCAGAATAAATAAGCAGAAATACAGTTTTTTCTGATAATGGGGTGTTCTTGTACGCCTGCAGAAACTCATTACAGAATCAATTTATTTTATCACAAAAATGGCTGCAACTGCAATAACCCTTCATATATAAAAGCGTGGCCGGGATCGATCACAGAGGCTGGACTCACTCATGATCAGTAAACACAATTTTGTAATCTAGTTATTTCACATAATGTGGACCAACTCAACAGATTACCGTCCGTTTCAACTTAAATGCGAGAGAGGATTTCAAAATCGGCATCACCTTCGTCTTGCTCGCTCTTACCGAACCTCTTATTTAATTTGACACTTTGGCAAAAGTCAAATAACCACTTCATATACTTATACAGCAAAACCATTACCCCAATCATACTCCTTAAAAGAAATCAATCTTTTTCACAATTTTTTTCTGTGCCAACTATTCTCCAAGCATACCACGTATTGTGTAACGCTGCTGGCTATAGAGCAGTGCCTATTGTTTGTTGAAGAGTCAACATACAAACGTAGAGATCCATTATCAGTGGCAGCAGTTTGACTTCTCAGCTTCTAAATCCCTACTATTGATTCTGAGAAATCCCATTTAAACGGAATTTTATAAAAGACATAGGAAATCAATTGAAAGACCTATCGACCAATATGTCTCTCGCCGCGCCTTTCTAGTGAATATACTGTCAAACCAAGACACAAGCCCTTGGCCATTGCAATTGCTTCTCCGAACATATGATTTTACACTGAGAATGTAGCTGATTTTGTTAGAGGAAATCTGTAATCACGCTACAGGAAATTCGCTCAGTAAAAGGCTTGAAATCGTCTAGAGTCTTCAAGACTGTGGGTTTTGTGCAGACGAATTTGCAACACAAAACTCGATGGGAATGAAGTAGGCCTACTCTTAAAATAGTTTTTGTCGATACTCACCGTAGATATCCAATTAGAAATCCACTTGACATCGCATACTACTGCGATATTTTGCTTGAAACTTGTTTTAAACACAGCTGCCGGGTGCAGTGTAGATGATGCTCATACAATCGGGTGAATTTACAACATCAAATTATTTCGCCACTATTAATGCATTGTATCAATACACTGTGTATATGTACTGCGAAGATATATTGGGGTGTTTTAGAATAACATTTCCCTGCCTTCGAGACATTTCTATATGATATATATGACACAATGGCACTGTACACATCTCTGAAGTTCAGAGCGCATAAGAAGTGTGGAGTTTATCCACAGAGGCAGCTATTTATATCTTCCATTATGTACCAAAGGCAACTTTCGTCAGTGAACCGACTAGGATAAATCTCATAAGTGCCCCCGAAATGTTGCCGTAAAACAATAAAGTGTAAATTTACCGAAGTATGTTTGAAAAGCTGAAGCGGTGCCCCCATTGGTTTGCTTTGTTATACAAGTTTACCCCAGTATTAGCCGTAGCTTAGTTAATGTATATAATGTATTCTGCACATAATCATCCCAGCAGTGGTTTATTTGGTTACAATAAACTGTCTCATATATTTTCTTTGAAGGGCAGCTGGAAGTCGGGCAATTTACTGACCGGATTTTTGCCAGCACGGCGTGTGTACGTATTGATTGCAAGTTTTAGTAATAAGGTTATAACTAACATTAAGCCACTTCATCGATCTCAGCATTTATTGATCGCGCGTACGGGTTTTGCCATTATTTTTATGTTATTGTTTTGCCTGTTATGTCCGAAATAACATCTGTTTGGGATGCTGGTTTTAATGATACAATTGATCAACACCGGAGAGAAAAATAAAAGGGTTGGTTACATAAAGGCCCTTCTCAAAGCATTTCTATTGTGTAGCAAATTAGGTTTCCTGTGAATTTCCCCTTTTGTGCCAAAATGACAATGAGTTATTGCTAATTTTGCACAAGGAGCTTTGTCCTCATTCTTAGAAAGAAGAATGTGATTTAAAGTAATTGCAATAGGTTCATTTTTGTACAAATGCACTGCTCTGAAATTTCGTTTCCATCATTATCTCTATTGTCAATAGTGCAATATTTTCTTGTTACTGAAATATCTATAATAAACGCAATAAGTTTAGGCAGTAAGACAAGGAAGTCTACCACAACCGAATCATTTGATTTCTGCACAATAATAGAAGTAGCAACTTATTGTCCATAGGGATGTTACATTATGTATTTCCCTTCGAAGTCTTCCGTTCGGATTCGCAATGACAAACGTCATTCATGTACCTTGCACATGCAAGCGACGCATCAATTGTACATGTGCAATGTTGTGGAATAAACACAGGGGTGTAGTTTTTTACGGAGAATAACGTTTGTTTGTCTTACGTACTTGTAAATGGTTAAATCTATTTTCACAATGCATTTTCTAATAAAAACCCTTACAACTTCACCGGTATGCCGAGCAGTGTACATTTATTATTTATCTATTTTTTTTTTTTTGGGGGGGGGAGGAGGGAAGGGTCTATCATTAGTTTATCATACAAATGGTTATTACTGTCATAGAATTATTCGTCAGGCCTAAGGCGGTTATGGGATTACTTTTCAGTGGAGGGTACAAACACGTATACTTGTTCTCCTGTCAAAATAGACTATAGTGCATAACCGACAACTCTGATTTCTTCTAAGTACGACCTCCTACATCCATTGAAAGTTAATCTTTGTGATACTTTTCAAGAAATAACTTCAATAAAGAGAGTATGGTTTGTACTTAATCTAGCAGTTGCATGCACTGTACAGTGTGCGTCGAACTTTCCTACTGTACACTTTGTGATAATTGTCGACCTGGTGGTTTTCTTGCCACACTGGACATTTTGAAACACGCTGTTACAATTAAGCGAAAAAAACTGAGTTGCACTGTCAAAATTCACACCTCACAGGCACCTCTTTCTATTTCTAAGAGAACATGAACAATCCAGCTTTCAATCTACTCAAAGGCTATGTATCATATCATTTAAATTACAGGTACGTGCACTTAACGTCAATACTACAAAGTGACAACGTCAGAAACGACAAACTTACCCCTCTCCTCTACATATTACCAAGAACTCATCAGAAGAACTGCTACAATATCGCGACGGTACAACGAGTGCAAAATCAATGAAGAAGCAATAGAAAGCACACTGCCTACTGAGCCTGGTGCATGCGGCATCCTCGACGTAGAGCAAGAATCGATAAATTATTCAAGGATTTGAAGTTCCATAGCGCGTCGATATTCGCACACACTGTACATGTAACTTGCTCCATTTTATTTTGTTAGGTTATATAAGGAAAAACATGATTTTTACCATGTTGGAGTTAAAGACGGAAATCTCCTATCAAGATGATGTGCTATTTAAAATATGTAATATGCGTAAAAGGACAAATCCAAGGCGATGCATAGGGTTAGAATGATTTATCGGCGTGACAGTTTGTCGCTAATCATAATTTCAGTTGCCACGGTTGGTAAGTGGTAGGCCAAGTATTTCCCAAGATAGTTTTCATATCTATAACCATAAAGGGCGGTGGCGGGAAATTTTATCCATAAAGAAACTATTATTACACCGGAGTTACGACTGCTTGGGCATGTTTTTTTCACCCACTCTCATTCCTTTTAATTAAAGATGGGGCTTTGGCAAGGGTTTATAGTCAGCATCAAATCCATGCAACAACGGTAATGAACTTTAAATGTTGCAGCATTTTCCTTCGTTACATATTTGTTCTCCAAGCAATAACAAGCCAGGTGAAACAGGGCTTTAATACATGCACCTTTATGTTGAAGCATGGGTTTTACTCTTCAAATGGTGGTGTTTAGAGAGATATGGGAGTCGGAGGACGATTTTGTGTTTAAGTTCTTTCTGTCTAAGCATCTGTACCCAAAACCCGATTTCTTCATTTTACTACATCATAACGTCTAAATTCAAGCATTTTCAAAAAACAAATGCAAAAAGGGAGAGGTGTTTTGATACTCAGAACTGCGGACGTTGACTTTTTCTGTTATATCTATAGCATAATCCATTACCTAAACAAATAAATAGTCTTAAACTGTCGCTGTCGGTCATAAACCCACACGTCTCCGGAGATTTAAAGATCAATAATATCTTTTACGCCTTTTAGACAAAAACGGTGCTCAAACAGTTTTTCTGAGAACCACTCACTATGTTTTGTATGCACAATGCGTTGATGTTTATAGATTTTTTGTCCACACTGTGTCAGGAGACCCTTCAGCTCACTATGTTCAGAACGCAAAATGTGTTGATGTTTATAGTATTTTTGTCCACACTGTGTCAAGAGACCGATACGGCAATCGATACATCAACCCTGATGGAACTCAGTTTAAATAAAACCCAGTTCGATACCATCCCGCGAGATATCGATTTTTGAAAGGCTTCGGGTCTCCGGCATTTCCCTCGGAGAGGAAGTTGTAGTGACCCCAACAAAAACATAGTAGTTTTGCGTGAACAGTTTCAATAACATTGTTACGATAGACTACATAAGCCGACAGCAACAGAGGAAAGGCGCAAACAAACATTATGTAACACTTAAATTGTAAATTTCGAGGCGGAATGTATAAAAACACAACAATACTACTTGAATTCTTGAGATATTATGGAAATATTGAAAAGAAATCTTAAAGACGGGGGATGATGGGAAACAGACACTCCTCTCCAACATTTACCATGAATGGTAATTTTTGTGTATATCACAATTGGAATAGAGATTTGAATATCATTAAAACAAAAACAGATATTTCTAGGAATTGTGCTCACT
Organism: Lingula anatina; assembly: GCF_001039355.2. Next base: position 188,740 of record NW_019775505.1, read on the forward strand.
AGCGAATTTTGTTTTTATAAAAAAAGAAGAAGAATCATCTCTTATCGGATTTTATATTGTATAATAATAATAATAATAATAATAATAATAATAATAATAATAATAATAATAATAATAGTGTGACTAAATATTGGATGGTACGAGCACTATAAAAGAGTGATAAAAGTAACAAAATTCATCATGAAACAGTCTACTGCTATAAGATACAATGTAGCGCACTTTTATTTTTATTTTTTGTACTAGCACTGAAGTATCATTCATTCTTAAGAACATTTGTGAAGACCTGTTATGGGTCACTATTTCGTACTTTTTTTTCAAACCAGTAATAACCGCGACATCTTAACACCAACATTTCTGTTTGTCTGAGACTATCGAGGTTACCATATTTTTTAAAGAAGCAAAATATGGCACACTGAAAACTGTAGTATATGATAATTCAAATTGTATCAGGGTACGAGTTTAAATACGAAAAGCTCACAGAGTCAAATCAATCCAATTGCGTCAGCTGAGACGCGTTGTCTCAATTAACACAACATGATTCCGAATTCTAGCCCGGTAAAACAGCAATGGAAGTCCGCTAGGAACCATTCGTCCCATATAATAACCCCAATACTCCGACTAATCCTAACCTTTACTAAACATATGGGAGGCCGGACTTCCATTTCTAGGACTTCCATCCCTGTCACACCGGCTTAATCAACTCGCCCCGTTTTTTACATTAAACAGAAACAAACTCTCTCTCTCTCTCTCTCTCTCATTAAACTATAAAGCCCCCTTTACACTGGACGGCGTCCCTTCTGCGTCCAGCAGTACGGCCCCATTTGAGAGTTAAAAATTATAATACTTTACGTGCCGACAACTGGCCGATCATTGAGCATTCATTCTGATACAAAATCAATCCTCGTGCCTCCTTATTTGGACCACAGCGATGCCAAATTTCATGGTCGCAGATAGGACGCAGAAAGGACGCCGTCCAGTGTAAAGGGGGTATTACAAACTCTCTCTTCCTCTCTCTCTCGTGAATTTCTTAATTTTTTTGCAGGTCCAGATTTAACAAAGGTGCTATTCTCTCACTTAACTTAATTGATAAAACAGTTATTTTTGACAAAAGTCATATACGGCGTTTCTATCCACCATCTATGGACTACAACTAACAATATATCTAGAGTAAATTGATGTAGGTGGAACGCTGAATAATTACTCCATTGAAGAGCTTAAAGCTTAGAGCTTCATATTTGCGCAAGGAATTATATATACATATACATATGCATACACATATACATGTCATTATAAACAGTGTTGACAAGTCCGACTCTTCATTGATCAATAGTCTCGCACCTGTTGCATTTAAGTTAAGTCAGGTTAAACTGAATTATTTATCTACGGAAATGTCACGTCACCAATGCTGCTGTTTTTGTTGCGTTTTTGAATGACAGTCTTAAATATTAATGTGCGTTGCAAAATGCCATCAGAGCAAAACGCAAACAACATCTGCGCTCTTGTTAAAAGGCCAGTAGCTTGCTGGGAGTCGAAACAGAACGATGGTACAATGCAGCCTTAAAGAATTCAATTCCAGTCGATATTAATCGTCGTAGCAAGAAGCCTCATGGTATCCCAGAAAAGAAGAATGGTTCAAACATCCACTTTTGTGTTCTAATTGGATAAATTGACATCGATTAATCAGTACCAGTGCCATTTTTGTTCTGTGCCAAAAAAGGATGAAAACAAAAATCTCAGCCACGTTATACAAGGATGGTTGCTCCGATGCAGCTGTTTGACCAACAGAAGACCAGGATTCCGAGGGGTGTCCGTATTTATCGTCATATCATGGGTCTCCGCATTCATAGGTTTTTCTTCGTTTGCCTGGTAGCAGGAACTCTCTGGTGTTTACGCTCTCTGTACCTGGGTATCAGCGGTAAGTTAGTGGTGAGTGACTTCTCTGAAAAAGCCGAGGTTTTGCCAAAGAGGGGGTGGGGGGTATGGCGATAAATTAAATTAATAGAAAGAGCACAGGGATGGAAAGGGATGTCATTTGTCTTGTTTCTTGTATTGAAGAGCACGGGGAGAGAAGAGGGTACCTCGGAAACCAAGGCTGGGGAGGAGGCACACTTGCCGGCTAGAGACAACATACATGCCACCATTTGTTTTATTTTTATTGATGCAGTCCTCGATCATCCATAGGGATGCGTAAAATGATGTCTTTGGTCTGTTTCATTTTCTTATGCCTCATGATAATTAAGCATTGCTTTTTCAGCTGCTCCCGTCACTCTTAGTTATATTTAACTTGCCATCGTCACTTACAATCTGTGTGCGTCTTCATTTATAATTTATCATGTACCTCTATTTTTAAATATTAATTTTTTTTTATTTATTACGACCACCAACTATGCGTAAAAGAAGATGTATCAGCAAAGACCGTTTTACATTCGTAATATGTCAGTTACCAAGATACGACCTTTTTTTCTTTATTATTCCAGACAGCAATCATATAACTCAGGGAACGTAAATGACATACAAGCTCATGACATTTACGTTCATCTATAAGAAAATTTAACTTACGTTTCACGTACTTATTGAGAGGACAAGAATGTCTTAAAACATTAATTCTGAGTCACAGATCGACACGAGCTTTGTCATACGCAAACGAAGATACATGTAACGTATTCTTCGCGTTTGATATTGAAGAACTGAATTATTGATAGCCTTGCTGGTATATGAATGCAGCTACGTTTTGGTTCATGTTTATTTCAGACTGCACACTCCATAAACTGAACGAAAATATCCAAGTTCAGAAGGTAAGGATTCATGTTAACTTTGATCTTATGATACTAGGCTCGTTTGTATGGCACAATACAAGTCCCCTTCTCTCTCTCTCTCTCTCTCTCTCTCTCTCTCTCTCCGTGCATACATACAATGTACATGCATATATACGTACATAGATATGTGTATATCGTTCTACCTACAGTTCATATTGAATATAATGGTGAGATGAAATTTTAGCACGTTAGCTGGAGCTATTATATTATGGGTGAGAACAAGAGTCTGATTTACAAGTAGCGCAGATTGGTGAACGATTATATCTTATCGCTACACGCATTTTTAAGTTAATTACAATTCATTCTTGTCAAGTTGTTTTGGAAATGAAAAATATATGAAAAATATCCACCCAATTGCAACCAGCCTGCATATTTAAACAATCAAGTCATTTTCCACAACTTTTTTGATTGAGTATTCTGTGTAATCTAAGAAGGCGAACTTAAATTCATTACCCTTGTAAGTTANTAATTCTCTTAGTTATACTACTTGAATCTATATGCTGGCATTTGGTTGGTTTTTATGACAAAAAATTGACTTTGTATGTATCTTTAAGTGGGGTGAACACATCCAAACCATGCATGTTAAGGCATGTTTAAAGCACTTTTTTCTCAGACAGCTAAAGAGGGCAAATTTGGACATACGAGATGACCGTACTAATATCAGTTTTAGAATATGCGTGTCCAGTGTGGGGACCAGGTCTGACTGCGGAGCAATCTGAATGTCTAGAGTCAGTTCAAAAGAGAGCCTTGTGAGGATTATTTGCCCTGGTCTCAGTTATGATAAAGTCTTAAAAGTTTGTAACATTGACACCCTAGACAAACGTAGACATTTGCTGTATCAGAGGTTTTTACTACCAAAAGTGAATACAGAACGTTTTAAAAATCCTTTTATTAATTATTGCCTTTTTAATTTGTAGTAATTTATGAATGCCTTTTTAATTTGTAGTATTTTAGGAATCATTTATTGTTGTATAATTTAAAGTTTATTGTCAATTTTCTTTCCAACATACTTTGTACAGCTTCAACCTTAGGGTTGCAATTTTATCTAATAAATTATTAATATCATAAATTATTATTATTCAGACTTCACCTCTTTTGAAAATCTGTAAATGCCAAGTAGATATATGCGCTTTTTGAGGGTCGCATTGAAGATTAAAAGGCATTCAATGAACATTTACCTTCTGTAGAGCAAACTGAATTCCCTGTACTTTTGGATAATTTTAACTGTATCACCTAAGTGCATCCTATCCAAAGCTGTTGAGAAAGTGGATTACGGTATTTAGAAACTGTTTTCGAGTGAAATTCACCAGGCTATATCACCAATAAAATAATTGTACTCATCAAACTGAATATTAGACAGAAGCTAATACATTCTATGGATGTAAGTCACATTTTTAAAATGATTACTTAAGAAAACTAGAAATTTACTTTTTAAAAACCGGTCTATATATCGCTGATCTGCGAACGGTTTAAGGTATAGCATGTCGCGGTGAATAAGAGACCATTCCCAGAGATTTAGATCGATCCAGAGATTTAGATTCAGATCGACCTAACTCCCGGGGGGTTCACGCTAAATTGCAGTCAGCCGAGCGCGCACCATAGTTAATTACCCCCTTACAGCTTTTGGTAGGCGGGACAGACGCTTAAGCCGGCTAAGCTGACAGTAATCTAGTGAGACTCCCCACAGATAGATCGATCTAAAATCTATGGGAATGGGGTCTAAGAAAGGTAGTGCAGAAACTTTCAGCGATACACGGTAACAGCAATGGGTAATCATCTTTGAAAGTCTGTCAAAATATTCCTATGTGTTGGATTACAGTGAGGGTGCTTTCATGTGAAAGGTGATAAATTTGTCTTATTACAGCAAACAATTTTTATGTTTCCAAATATTGCTGTGTATTTTAAACTTTTTAATTCTTATCCGAAAATGACACTAAAACAGCGCTTAAATCTTGGACACAGACATACCAGTCTGTTTTGCTGATGTACAAAGCTCTCATAATAGTGTTTTCGTGTTTTTTGGTCATCTCAGAGATCATATACGGCACACACAATAGAGGAAAAGAAAAAATTGCTCTTCGTCGCAAATTTTCATAGGTGAGGAAAACGGCTTGTTGTGCGTTGCTATCGTGTCCGTTTTCAACTTCAGTACAAAGTATTATCTCCCATACACGTGAACTATACACATCGTTCAATTTTGGAATTTAAATACACACTGCTTTTCATAAAACAACAATGTGGAAGGAAATCCTGTCATCTGAGCGTGTAATCACAGATGTTATGACCCGTGTCCTCCAGACTCGCACGACAAAGAAACCACAGCTAGCGTGTAGTTTCGTTTCCCCATTCAGATTCGTCCCAGGGACTTATATATATGTCATCCCGTCAAAAGAAAATGCAGCCAGCTGAAAACGTGGGTTGCGTGTTCCAGAAATTGCCCACCATATTCTTGAAAGAATGTTTAAATGGAGAAAGTAGCGATAGTCTTACAGAAATAAAGCTAATTAGTCTGTGGTCAGCGGGATCCTGTTACTTTACCACTACTCTGTTTTATCCATTTATGAAGCAATTTACGCCTTCGAGATCCATAATTGTTGCTTAGCTGTAAGGATTACTTTACCCCAGTATCTATTAAGGACGTTCTTTAATATGAATGACGATAGAATACAGTTTCCATTGCCTGCAATATTTCGATTTCTTTCACATAAATCCATAGGCCTTTGTCTCAGGATGCGTTATAGCCGTACTAATTAGGAACTTACGAACATTCAAGGAGCTATTCAAGGAGCCATGCTTCGGATGGCAAGGCTAAAATGAGACGTGAATTAAACAATTGTGACAAAGGCCTCATTCCCAATGGAACTCTCCTTCTACGTAGGTCAATCCAACTCCGCCATCGTGCTCGTATAATCACCCAATTTTTCTGTATTCTACTCAAAGCATGAGGAGAAGTGTTCACCTGTAAATCTGAGTTAGATCGATCTACGAAGGATGAGAGCTTCATTGGGAATGAACCCAAAGACGTCAGCTTCTTTGAGGCCATTCAGGATGTAAGATCCGAGGATCTACTGATCCACGGATCAAATATGGCGGATCCTACATGAAAGAAGAGCCGACTTATTCGCTGTTGGTCTCCCCGCCTCCACACGCGCCAATAAACAGATAAAATCATGGCTCCGAGATTAAATTGCTAGACCTCTGCAAGGACAACGCTAGGGTAGTTGAAAAATTGTAATTGGTCCCAAAATTTAGTCTCATTTCAATTGTCGCCCCGCATACAAATATTGTATAGATCGTAATTTAAGGTGGGTGAACTACCCGGTGCCTTAAGCTAGGCTAAAAAATTTACGGGGCGTCCTGCCCGAATCGGGGCATTACTAAGCTCAGCACTAGTACTGTATTTCATGGGAGCATTTACGACAAAAAAAGCCAAGATATATAGTAACTTGTTTCGCATATAATTTGAAGTGTACTGTGTGTGAAAGAGACAAAATCTCAGGGTTATCAATGAACTCGGTGTTCTTCCCAAGAGGGAGAACAACCCTCTTTTTATACCTGGCGTCCAGATTGATGCAAACTGACATCAATTCTATATTTCATCAAAACCGGTATCTTGACATATAATAGTCATCGAAGAAAACATAAAATTCCACTTTGAACAAAACCAAACTTTGCTCTTAATGGTTATTTATTTGAACAATGCGTGTCGGGATGCATTTCGTCGTCCATTTCGGCAATGCCAATAATTTATTGTCGACTTCTGTCCGACATTTTTCTGTGGTTCTGTTGTAATAATGTAGGATAGCCCGTAAATATGAGGCCCACTGTTGCAATAAGCATTTCAAATTGGAGTCACCCCCGTTTTATGTAATGCCGTTGATGTGGCTTGACATATCATGCAATGAGGCGACGGAGCGTAGTCTGTATAGGTCTCGATTTTTTTCTCTCTCTTCGTACGGATGTACTGGAAGCCAAAGCTGTGCTAGAAAATCAGGGAAGGCGAAGAAAAGAATGATTTAAACTTTAGAAAAAATATATTTGAAGAATATGTGATAAAAATAAAAGTTAAAAGCTGAAAACTGTTCTAAGCCAAAATGAACGGCATGTATCTAAAACAGACCAAAATGTCGCGAGATTTTGCAGGATTTGTTGGAGGGTTAGTCAAAAGTAATGGCAGATGGTCCTAGAATCTGTCGAGTTACGTTTGTTTGCTTACCAATATCTCTCCATTATATTTTGGGTGTCACTCTTGCATTGCTTCATTTAACCCCGCCTCTTGTGAATTCTAGTCAAGTATGACGTCATGCAGCGTCGACAGCCTCGTTTTAGGTTGTCTCGGGCGAAAAACCTAGCACAAACACCAAATGAGAATATACCTTAAACACCAACTTCTTAGAGTTCAACCCCTTCATTTCTGGAAAGTTTAGTGTTCATATTTTCACAAAGTCCATCGCGTGTTATTGCATATGTCGGTGTTGTTATTGCAAGTTCGTGTTCCACAGTGCTGAACATAAACAGGTGGGTGGGAACAATAGCACCATATTTTGAAGGTGGAAAGACGAGACATTTTTCATCTGTCGGAGTGATTTGCAAATGTTCCCATGCACTTTCTGAATGAAACTACCCCATGCATCTCCAAATATTGCAATGGATATTCAAGAAATAGGAGCTCATCTCTAATAGCCTTTATGTTAGTCAACGTACCTGTACATGTAAAAAATGACCTCGTGCAGAATGGTGGAATCGAGCAAATAATAGTGCTTGGTGGCTGATGAGTGTTCTTGTTTGGAAAATTAAGCGCAATAAGGGTAAAATAAGTCTAAATAGTATCGAACTTCAAGAAAATGGCGCTTTTACGAGGTTATTACAAAAACAACACTAAAAAACGAAAACAATCGCCTAACTTTGATGTCGGAAAGTATGGAAAACTTGTCGTTTACCCACGGACACTCCGTTTTATTGCACTTTTCTCGCCAAAATGAAGAGGTATTATTCTTTTAACCTAAGTCCCCATTCAGATCGAGATGATCCGAGTGCTAGCTAGGCCGCGACCTAAATATGGCGGACCTCGACCGGTTGAATTGACCCGAGATTTAATTGCTGTACTTCTGCAGGGACGACCCGTGGGGAGGCGTGTGAGAGGCGGAGAGACCATTACAGGATTAAGCGGTCTTCCTTTCATGTAGGCCCGCCATATTTAGGTCGCGGCCTAGCTAGCACTCGGCTCTTCTCCATCTGAATGGGGCCTTAATGAAGATACAGTTACGTAAGTTACGTACATGTGTACTAGCTAGTATAACAAGAAGTCCATATTTCATGACTGAGAACTGCAAGGCAAGTAATATTTACACTGAATAAAGTATAGGCTTACATGCATGCACGTTTGGCATATAATAAGCATTTATTTCACAATATCTGAGAATACCCTACTTTACTTATATGACAAAACTCCATAAATTGGATGGGGGTTGGTAAAGCAGAGCGGTTTTTACTTGGCTGCACATTTTGATCCATCAGCTGGATGTTTCCAACGCTAATTAAATGGTTATCTTGTCCAAAAAAATGTCTGCCAAGGTCGATGAGGCGGCCCTATGACTGAGAATGGGTGACGTATCTTTGTCTGCAGGTGTGCACTCCCCGTCCCGTTTGCCCGTTTGGGGGATTAATGTGTCATGCCATCCTCATTTTGCAGGAACCTTTTCCTGTCGCTACTGTAACTCAAATACAGGGACTATTCAACAGTTCTTGATTTTTTTTTTTTTA